>JAQISU010000011.1:4412500-4680000 GCA_029339505.1 Unio delphinus
GAAATCAAAGTCTTATTTAAATGCATATCATGTCTTCTGTATATTATAGTATAACACTTAAAACTGAATTCAAAGTCTTATTTAAATGCATAACATGTCTTCTGTATATTATAGTATAACACTTAAAACTGAATTCAAAGTCTTATTTAAATGCATAACATGTCTTCTGTATATTATAGTATAACACTTAAAACTGAAATCAAAGTCTTATTTAAATGCATAACATGTCTTCTGTATATTTTAGTATAACACTTAAAACTGAAATCAAAGTCTTATTTAAATGCATATCATGTCTTCTGTATATTATATTATAACACTTAAAACTGAAATCAAAGTCTTATTTAAATGCATAACATGTCTTCTGTATATTATAGTATAACACTTAAAACTGAAATCAATGTCTTATTTAAATGCATAACATGTCTTCTGTATATTATAGTATAACACTTAAAACTGAAATCAAAGTCTTATTTAAATGCATATCATGTCTTCTGTATATTATAGTATAACACTTAAAACTGAATTCAAAGTCTTATTTAAATGCATATCATGTCTTCTGTATATTATAGTATAACACTTAAAACTGAATTCGAAGTCTTATTTAAATGCATAACATGTCTTCTGTATATTATAGTAGAACACTTAAAACTGAATTCAAAGTCTTATTTAAATGCATATCATGTCATCTGTATATTATAGTATAACACTTAAAACTGAAATCAAAGTCTTATTTAAATGCATATCATGTCTTCTGTATATTATAGTATAACACTTAAAACTGAATTCAAAGTCTTATTTAATTGCATATCATGTCTTCTGTATATTATAGTATAACACTTAAAACTGAAATCAAAGTCTTATTTAATTGCATAACATGTCTTCTGTATATTATAGTATAACACTTAAAACTGAAATCAAAGTCTTATTTAAATGCATAACATGTCTTCTGTATATTATAGTAGAACACTTAAAACTGAATTCAAAGTCTTATTTAAATGCATATCATGTCTTCTGTATATTATAGTATAACACTTAAAACTGAATTCAAAGTCTTATTTAATTGCATATCATGTCTTCTGTATATTATAGTATAACACATAAAACTGAAATCAAAGTCTTATTTAATTGCATAACATGTCTTCTGTATATTATAGTATAACACTTAAAACTGAAATCAAAGTCTTATTTAAATGCATATCATGTCTTCTGTATATTATAGTATAACACTTAAAACTGAATTCAAAGTCTTGTTTAAATGCATAACATGTCTTCTGTATATTATAGTATAACACTTAAAACTGAATTCAAAGTCTTATTTAAATGCATATCATGTCTTCTGTATATTATAGTATAACACTTAAAACTGAATTCAAAGTCTTATTTAAATGCATAACATGTCTTCTGTATATTATAGTATAACACTTAAAACTAAAATCAAAGTCTTATTTAATTGCATATCATGTCTTCTGTATATTATAGTATAACACTTAAAACTGAATTCAAAGTTTTATTTAAATGCATAACATGTCTTCTGTATATTATAGTATAACACTTAAAACTGAAATCAAAGTCTTATTTAAATGCATAACATGTCTTCTGTATATTATAGTATAACACTTAAAACTGAATTCAAAGTCTTATTTAAATGCATATCATGTCTTCTGTATATTATAGTATAACACTTAAAACTGAATTCAAAGTCTTATTTAAATGCATATCATGTCTTCTGTATATTATAGTATAACACTTAAAACTGAATTCAAAGTCTTATTTAAATGCATAACATGTCTTCTGTATATTATAGTATAACACTTAAAACTGAATTCAAAGTCTTATTTAAATGCATATCATGTCTTCTGTATATTATAGTATAACACTTAAAACTGAATTCAAAGTCTTATTTAATTGCATATCATGTCTTCTGTATATTATAGTATAACACTTAAAACTGAAATCAAAGTCTTATTTAAATGCATAACATGTCTTCTGTATATTATAGTATAACACTTAAAACTGAATTCAAAGTCTTATTTAAATGCATATCATGTCTTCTGTATATTATAGTATAACACTTAAAACTGAAATCAAATTCTTATTTAAACGCATAACATGTCTTCTGTATATTATAGTATAACACTTAAAACTGAAATCAAAGTCTTATTTAAACGCATATCATGTCTTCTGTATATTATAGTATAACACTTAAAACTGAAATCAAAGTCTTATTTAAACGCATAACATGTCTTTTGTATATTATAGTATAACACTTACAACTGAATTCAAAGTCTTATTTAAATGCATATCATGTCTTCTGTATATTATAGTATAACACTTAAAACTGAATTCAAAGTCTTATTTAAATGCATAACATGTCTTCTGTATATTATAGTATAACACTTAAAACTGAATTCAAAGTCTTATTTAAATGCATAACATGTCTTCTGTATATTATAGTATAACACTTAAAACTGAATTCAAAGTCTTATTTAATTGCATATCATGTCTTCTGTATATTATAGTATAACACTTAAAACTGAATTCAAAGTCTTATTTAAATGCATATCATGTCTTCTGTATATTATAGTATAACACTTAAAACTGAATTCAAAGTCTTATTTAAATGCATAACATGTCTTCTGTATATTATAGTATAACACTTAAAACTGAATTCAAAGTCTTATTTAAATGCATAACATGTCTTCTGTATATTATAGTATAACACTTAAAACTGAATTCAAAGTCTTATTTAATTGCATATCATGTCTTCTGTATATTATAGTATAACACTTAAAACTGAAATCAAAGTCTTATTTAAATGCATAACATGTCTTCTGTATATTATAGTATAACACTTAAAACTGAAATCAAAGTCTTATTTAAATGCATATCATGTCTTCTGTATATTTTAGTATAACACTTAAAACTGAATTCAAAGTCTTATTTAATTGCATATCATGTCTTCTGTATATTATAGTATAACACTTAAAACTGACTTCAAAGTCTTATTTAAATGCATATCATGTCTTCTGTATATTATAGTATAACACTTAAAACTGAAATCAAAGTCTTATTTAAATGCATAACATGTCTTCTGTATATTATAGTATAACACTTAAAACTGAATTCAAAGTCTTATTTAAATGCATATCATGTCTTCTGTATATTATAGTATAACACTTAAAACTGAAATCAAAGTCTTATTTAAATGCATAACATGTCTTCTGTATATTATAGTATAACACTTAAAACTGAAATCAAAGTCTTATTTAAATGCATATCATGTCTTCTGTATATTATAGTATAACACTTAAAACTGAATTCAAAGTCTTATTTAAATGCATATCATGTCTTCTGTATATTATAGTATAACACTTAAAACTGAAATCAAAGTTTTATTTAAATGCATATCATGTCTTCTGTATATTATAGTATAACACTTAAAACTGAATTCAAAGTCTTATTTAAATGCATATCATGTCTTCTGTATATTATAATATAACACTTAAAACTGAAATCAAAGTTTTATTTAAATGCATATCATGTCTTCTGTATATTATAGTATAACACTTAAAACTGAATTCAAAGTCTTATTTAAATGCATAACATGTCTTCTGTATATTATAGTATAACACTTAAAACTGAATTCAAAGTCTTATTTAAATGCATAACATGTCTTCTGTATATTATAGTATAACACTTAAAACTGAATTCAAAGTCTTATTTAAATGCATAACATGTCTTCTGTATATTATAGTATAACACTTAAAACTGAATTCAAAGTCTTATTTAAATGCATAACATGTCTTCTGTATATTATAGTATAACACTTAAAACTGAAATCAAAGTCTTATTTAATTGCATATCATGTCTTCTGTATATTATAGTATAACACTTAAAACTGAAATCAAAGTCTTATTTAATTGCATATCATGTCTTCTGTATATTATAGTATAACACTTAAAACTGAATTCAAAGTCTTATTTAATTGCATATCATGTCTTCTGTATATTATAGTATAACACTTAAAACTGAAATCAAAGTCTTATTTAAATGCATATCATGTCTTCTGTATATTATAGTATAACACTTAAAACTGAAATCAAAGTATTATTTAAATGCATAACATGTCTTCTGTATATTATAGTATAACACTTAAAACTGAATTCAAAGTCTTATTTAATTGCATATCATGTCTTCTGTATATTATAGTATAACACTTAAAACTGAATTCAAAGTCTTATTTAAATGCATAACATGTCTTCTGTATATTATAGTATAACACTTAAAACTGAAATCAAAGTATTATTTAATTGCATATCATGTCTTCTGTATATTATAGTATAACACTTAAAACTGAATTCAAAGTCTTATTTAAATGCATATCATGTCTTCTGTATATTATAGTATAACACTTAAAACTGAATTCAAAGTCTTGTTTAATTGCATAACATGTCTTCTGTATATTATAGTATAACACTTAAAACTGAATTCAAAGTCTTATTTAATTGCATAACATGTCTTCTGTATATTATAGTATAACACTTAAAACTGAATTCAAAGTCTTATTTAAATGCATGTAATGTCTTCTGTATATTATAGTATAACACTTAAAACTGAATTCAAAGTCTTATTTAATTGCATATCATGTCTTCTGTATATTATAGTATAACACTTAAAACTGAATTTAAAGTCTTATTTAATTGCATAACATGTCTTCTGTATATTATAGTATAACACTTAAAACTGAAATCAAAGTCTTATTTAATTGCATATCATGTCTTCTGTATATTATAGTATAACACTTAAAACTGAATTCAAAGTCTTATTTAAATGCATAACATGTCTTCTGTATATTATAGTATAACACTTAAAACTGAAATCAAAGTATTATTTAAATGCATATCATGTCTTCTGTATATTATAGTATAACACTTAAAACTGAATTCAAAGTCTTATTTAAATGCATAACATGTCTTCTGTATATTATAGTATAACACTTAAAACTGAAATCAAAGTATTATTTAAATGCATATCATGTCTTCTGTATATTATAGTATAACACCTAAAACTGAATTCAAAGTCTTATTTAATTGCATAACATGTCTTCTGTATATTATAGTATAACACTTAAAACTGAATTCAAAGTCTTATTTAAATGCATAACATGTCTTCTGTATATTATAGTATAACACTTAAAACTGAATTCAAAGTCTTATTTAAATGCATATCATGTCTTCTGTATATTATAGTATAACACTTAAAACTGAATTCAAAGTCTTATTTAAATGCATAACATGTCTTCTGTATATTATTGTATAACACTTAAAACTGAAATTAAAGTCTTATTTAAATGCATATCATGTCTTCTGTATATTATAGTATAACACTTAAAACTGAAATCAAAGTCTTATTTAAATGCATAACATGTCTTCTGTATATTATAGTATAACACTTAAAACTGAAATCAAAGTATTATTTAAATGCATATCATGTCTTCTGTATATTATAGTATAACACTTAAAACTGAAATCAAAGTCTTATTTAAATGCATATCATGTCTTCTGTATATTTTAGTATAACACTTAAAACTGAATTCAAAGTCTTATTTAATTGCATATCATGTCTTCTGTATATTATAGTATAACACTTAAAACTGACTTCAAAGTCTTATTTAAATGCATATCATGTCTTCTGTATATTATAGTATAACACTTAAAACTGAAATCAAAGTCTTATTTAAATGCATAACATGTCTTCTGTATATTATAGTATAACACTTAAAACTGAATTCAAAGTCTTATTTAAATGCATATCATGTCTTCTGTATATTATAGTATAACACTTAAAACTGAAATCAAAGTCTTATTTAAATGCATAACATGTCTTCTGTATATTATAGTATAACACTTAAAACTGAAATCAAAGTCTTATTTAAATGCATATCATGTCTTCTGTATATTATAGTATAACACTTAAAACTGAATTCAAAGTCTTATTTAAATGCATATCATGTCTTCTGTATATTATAGTATAACACTTAAAACTGAAATCAAAGTTTTATTTAAATGCATATCATGTCTTCTGTATATTATAGTATAACACTTAAAACTGAATTCAAAGTCTTATTTAAATGCATATCATGTCTTCTGTATATTATAATATAACACTTAAAACTGAAATCAAAGTTTTATTTAAATGCATATCATGTCTTCTGTATATTATAGTATAACACTTAAAACTGAATTCAAAGTCTTATTTAAATGCATAACATGTCTTCTGTATATTATAGTATAACACTTAAAACTGAATTCAAAGTCTTATTTAAATGCATAACATGTCTTCTGTATATTATAGTATAACACTTAAAACTGAATTCAAAGTCTTATTTAAATGCATAACATGTCTTCTGTATATTATAGTATAACACTTAAAACTGAATTCAAAGTCTTATTTAAATGCATAACATGTCTTCTGTATATTATAGTATAACACTTAAAACTGAAATCAAAGTCTTATTTAATTGCATATCATGTCTTCTGTATATTATAGTATAACACTTAAAACTGAAATCAAAGTCTTATTTAATTGCATATCATGTCTTCTGTATATTATAGTATAACACTTAAAACTGAATTCAAAGTCTTATTTAATTGCATATCATGTCTTCTGTATATTATAGTATAACACTTAAAACTGAAATCAAAGTCTTATTTAAATGCATATCATGTCTTCTGTATATTATAGTATAACACTTAAAACTGAAATCAAAGTATTATTTAAATGCATAACATGTCTTCTGTATATTATAGTATAACACTTAAAACTGAATTCAAAGTCTTATTTAATTGCATATCATGTCTTCTGTATATTATAGTATAACACTTAAAACTGAATTCAAAGTCTTATTTAAATGCATAACATGTCTTCTGTATATTATAGTATAACACTTAAAACTGAAATCAAAGTATTATTTAATTGCATATCATGTCTTCTGTATATTATAGTATAACACTTAAAACTGAATTCAAAGTCTTATTTAAATGCATATCATGTCTTCTGTATATTATAGTATAACACTTAAAACTGAATTCAAAGTCTTGTTTAATTGCATAACATGTCTTCTGTATATTATAGTATAACACTTAAAACTGAATTCAAAGTCTTATTTAATTGCATAACATGTCTTCTGTATATTATAGTATAACACTTAAAACTGAATTCAAAGTCTTATTTAAATGCATGTAATGTCTTCTGTATATTATAGTATAACACTTAAAACTGAATTCAAAGTCTTATTTAATTGCATATCATGTCTTCTGTATATTATAGTATAACACTTAAAACTGAATTTAAAGTCTTATTTAATTGCATAACATGTCTTCTGTATATTATAGTATAACACTTAAAACTGAAATCAAAGTCTTATTTAATTGCATATCATGTCTTCTGTATATTATAGTATAACACTTAAAACTGAATTCAAAGTCTTATTTAAATGCATAACATGTCTTCTGTATATTATAGTATAACACTTAAAACTGAAATCAAAGTATTATTTAAATGCATATCATGTCTTCTGTATATTATAGTATAACACTTAAAACTGAGTTCAAAGTCTTATTTAAATGCATAACATGTCTTCTGTATATTATAGTATAACACTTAAAACTGAAATCAAAGTATTATTTAAATGCATATCATGTCTTCTGTATATTATAGTATAACACTTAAAACTGAATTCAAAGTCTTATTTAAATGCATAACATGTCTTCTGTATATTATTGTATAACACTTAAAACTGAAATTAAAGTCTTATTTAAATGCATATCATGTCTTCTGTATATTATAGTATAACACTTAAAACTGAAATCAAAGTCTTATTTAAATGCATAACATGTCTTCTGTATATTATAGTATAACACTTAAAACTGAATTCAAAGTCTTATTTAAATGCATAACATGTCTTCTGTATATTATAGTATAACACTTAAAACTGAAATCAAAGTATTATTTAAATGCATATCATGTCTTCTGTATATTATAGTATAACACTTAAAACTGAAATCAAAGTCTTATTTAAATGCATAACATGTCTTCTGTATATTTTAGTATAACACTTAAAACTGAATTCAAAGTCTTATTTAATTGCATATCATGTCTGCTGTATATTATAGTATAACACTTAAAACTGAATTCAAAGTCTTATTTAAATGCATAACATGTCTTCTGTATATTATAGTATAACACTTAAAACTGAAATCAAAGTCTTATTTAATTGCATATCATGTCTTCTGTATATTATAGTATAACACTTAAAACTGAAATCAAAGTCTTATTTAATTGCATATCATGTCTTCTGTATATTATAGTATAACACTTAAAACTGAAATCAAAGTCTTATTTAAATGCATAACATGTCTTCTGTATATTATAGTATAACACTTAAAACTGAAATCAAAGTCTTATGTTTTCTAATAATAATATTCTATCTACACACAAACCATTAAACTTAAAGAATCAAACCATAGACTGCAAATAGTGTCCCTTCTCTTGCCAATCTTAAAAATCAGTGTCATGTAATTCCTGCATGTCAAATGCTCATTCCTGATTGGTTACAAATACATAATAAGAAAGTTAAGAAGCGCACAAATTTACCTTTTAAGGAAACGTCTAAAGCTCAAATTGAATTAGGGAAAGTATATATATACAGTTTTAATAAAAGTTAACTCATAACTGGAACATATATACATCTCAGATCTGCATCAGACTGACTTAATTGTGACTGCATTAACGATCACTATTTCATATATACGTATTTCATGTTATTATTCGTACCCTTTAATTTTTCGTACACCATCAAGTCTTAGAAATAATAATTAATTAAATCTATAATTTTTCGTACACAAATTTTTATTTTATTTTTCGTCTTCCTATTATTTTTCGTACATAATACGATCTACGATACTGTGAAGGGAAGATTTACTTTTCAAACGGATTTTAAAAAAATATACCATAGTTCGATTTAGTTACATCAAATGACCAGGGTATTGTTTTGCAAAGTAAGTTATGAATAATGGCTTTAGGCACGTTCTTAACTGAGGCACAAGTCGTCAATTCATTTTCAACTGGTTGCGATATTTTAAAAGAGTGTGTCACCAAACATGAATTCGGGCGGGGGTAAGTGACACACACACATACACACACACACACATACACATACATACATATATATATATATATATATATATATATATATATATATATATATATATATATATATATATATATATATATATTGCTCAATGATCTTTTTTACTTTGTCATTTTACCATTTTACGACTCCAGTGTCTTATTCTAGTAGAATTTTTTCTACGCAACAAAAAGTAGCAAATCAACAAGTTTTGCATAACTGAAAATATTTTAAATCGTAAAATGCAGGAGTGAAAGAATTGAATTAACTTACAGCATGGCGAATAAATTCCTATTTCCTAAATGATCTTTGAAGTCCAATAATTCCAAGAACTCCGAATACGTTCTAACGAAAAACGTTTTCAAACAGTGTTAATGCTTCCAATGTATACAGATAGATCTCCAATGAATTCAAATGGTCATTGAATATATTTAGTTAATGCCGTCCGTAATACGATGAGGTATGTCATGCAAAAAAATAAATCTTTTACAAACCCAAGTTGTGAGATTAAATCCAAAAACACGAAGATGTGACCTACCATCAGTAAATATTTAATGTGTGGCATATTTCAGCATCGTTTTCTCTATATACCGGTATTCGCTGATTTTTCGGGTCGAAAATGCGTGCAGTTCTCAAAAGACATGCCGTTTCTCCCTGTGGATTGCATTGTTCCCACGACCCCAAAGTGCCCCAGTTTCATATTCTGTTCTAAAGGTTAGACTCGAGCCTCTCTGACATACTTCAAAGAAACCGCCTGCTCTACTCAGAGTGAAAGTCCTTGCAATTGATTGACACATAAACAGTCATTTTCTTTTTATATAACTAGCAATGCCTAAAATGGGTATTTATTTATGTTTACAGTTCAAACGTGGTCTCAAGCTATCATAATTGTGATTACTATTTCCCAAATCTTATATTCCACCTTATTTCCTCAACTCAACTATTCATACAGCACTGCTTACTAAGTAACATACGTCTTTCTAATTGGGGGGGGGGGGGGGGGCTAATATGCTATGTTTTTTTTTCATTCCTTCTTTTAGTGTAATGAAGGTATTTACCGTAATGCTTATATATATAGGGTACATGTATGTGACTCATGTACCGGGTAAGTTTCATTTGTGGGAATGGTGATCTTATTACGCCTGTCAACAAAAAATCAACATTCAGTGGTCATATTGGGGATTTAGGAAGCATATCACTACAAAAGTCACAAGCAAAGTATTAAAGTGCGTTGAAGATTCACGCAATATAACAATTGTCATTTATAATCATGCATGTAGGTTACTGATTTTATTGTATTTTTATGTTTTTGTTTGCATCACGTTTCAAACGGGGTAAGAAAAATGCTGATACCGGTATATCACTTAGATACGCAAAACTACCAATTTATTTTCTGTCGAGTATATTTGGTACGTAAAATATAAACATACATATTTGTTTCCACAACAAACCCGACTTATGGCATCTTCGCGTAAATGTGTATCTGAGGCATCTAATAATGATAAAGAAAAGAATCCCGAAATAAAATGTTCACCAATTACCGGTATGTGTAGAAAGCCTGTTGCTCAACCTACTAATAAAAGTGCAGCTGTTTTGTTAACTGAGAATATATTCACATTCGTTTTGTTGCCCTTCTTTGTCTTTTGTATCGGCGAGAAAATATAATGATTTATATATTTGTTCAGTTGTCATTACAATATATACTTCTATTCATTAACCACTGGACATCGTCGTTAATGCGAACTACCGGTACTGATTACGTCAGTCGGTGTAACAAATAAACGCGCGTATTTGAAAACGAGTTCAGAAGCCATTTGAGTTTATTTATCTACCGGTAGTAAAAATAATCTCTCTCTCTCTCTCTCTCTCTCTCTCTCTCTCTCTCTCTCTCTCTCTCATAATAACAACATATTTAAAACGTTGAGCAGAATGAGACCGATTTTGTAAATTAGTTTTGTACATTATTTTGTCGAGTGTCTTGATCCCTTTATTTTTCGTACACGGTCATTACTACGAAATGATAATTATTTATTTGACATATAATTTTTCGTACATTGAAAAAAATAATTATTTTTTCGTGTACGAATAATAACATGAAATACGGTAGCCTCCTGTCCTTCCTCGACCTCCATTCTACCAATACCTTGCTAAAGTTTAAGTGTATCAGAGGAGGCCCTTCAATTGAAATAATCATGATTCTGTTGGAAACCCTTTCTTCTAGATGGCTTCTTCCTGCATGTTTTGGTTTGATTTTGATTACTGAATCCTCTCTCTCTCTCTGTCAGTGGTTTGGTATGGCATAACCATGGTGACAGAAGACCTTGATGAATATGATGCATTTCCTCCTACTCTAATGTTGCTAACACCAACACCCAGAAAAGTCGATCAGCATGAAACACAGACAAGACATATATAGGAATAATAAATTAGTTAGGACTTTTGAACTACCGTTTTTATACAAGGAAATAAAGGGTCTACTAGTTAAGAATATTAGTAATAAAAAACTTTGGGAACAAAGCAGTGACGATACATATGGACTGATTTTAGAAGAAGAAACCAAAAAAAAATAAATTAAAGATAGAAATGGAAAAACCTCACATCAACTGGAATAGGGTTTGGGAGAATTGGAATAAAATCAACTCGTTCAAAATACAGATACTCATATCCATAACGCCTGGCTAACAGGTGAAGTGGCCTACAAACGACGGATGATTAAAAAGCAAATAAATTGCCCACTATGCAATAGGGACATGTATACAAAGGACCACGTGATAACTCAATGTGACGAAACAAAGGAAGAGAGAACAAAACTAATTATGGAAATTATTAAGATGGACAAATACGACAAACGTCAACTACTCTTCCTAGACGGCAACTTCAATAAAGCATTGGTTCGACAAATAACAGACTTTATTATGGCGACTTTAATTAAATGTGGTCCCCTAATGAAGGTTAGGGGTATAATAAATAATTTAAGCAATAGAAACTTTCAAGAAAATTTAAATTTAAATTTAATTTAATTTAATTAATTTAATTTAATTTAAATTTTTTTTAAAAAAAATAAAAGGGTTTAAAAGTACATACGAGGACGCTGCAGGGCTATACTACACGGCGCTACGCGAAGTAGGAAGGCCTGCATAAGAGTATGGAAAAGAAAAAAGAAAAGAAAAACCCAATGATGTTAATGAATTTATGTAATTTAAATTATTATTTGTATTTAACAAATTTAAACATAATTTTCCTTCAGCTCTCTGGAATCTTTTTCCATACTTTTTCTGTTAGGGCTACATCCTATAGTAGCCTTGACCCCCGTATTTAGGGGAAAATAAAATTTTTTTGGCATTTTTTGAATTTTAACTAAATAAATAAATACAAATGGCAGGATAAATTGAGATAGGAATAACACAGTCAAATAAATTTGTGCGATTTCCTACCTCAAGGAAAACGGACCAACTATTATACAAAACCTATTAAATAGATAAATTGAGACTCACAAAAAAATATTAAAATCTCGCACCTCAACTTATACCAAATTCAAAATTTCAATAATCAAAAATTTTCTAGTTAAAACTTTTTTGAATAGTAAGACAACTGGGAATGATTTGAATTTACAAGGCTGTCCTAAACACAAACACAAGTACTTAATCAAAAGTACTTCACACAATACAGAATAGCACTATACATATAGCATACACCAGGACTATAGGGACCCCTAGCCAGGGTCGCCAATAACGAAGTGTCCCTAAAGAGTTTGGGTAGGACAACTCCCAACTAGAAGGGACTATTAGAATAACACTAAGGATATATAAATACCCCTTTTCAACTTATAACCCCTTAGGGGGAAAATAAAATTTAGAACTTAAAGAATAAAATAAAAAAACAACATAAAAACACTTGGGGGGAACACACTTACAAATAAACTTTTTCAAATTTTTTTGATTAGGGGGGGGGGGGGGGGCATCTGTCTGGTGCCCCAAAAAAAAAAAAAAAAAAGAAAAGTCGACAAAATCCAACAGTGAACCATATTTTAGAGAAGCAATAAATCTGCTTCACAAAGTAATAGGCAACTGACATAGAATGAATAATTGATTCCGATTTCTCACTGATAGCTGCCATGCTTGTAGTTTTTAGATTTTCACTCAGTTTCAAATCCTGTTTGTGAGCTGGTAATTCAATATGTCTGTTGTCACAGAATTGTATACGACTATGTTCAATATGTATATGTGGTCAAAAATCTAGTCTTGATTTCGTTACTGCGTACAGCCTTACCGAGGGTAGTTTATTATTTTTTGGTCTTTTTAGTTATTTCGGCATAATGAGCGAACACTCAGCTCATGCTGCATGTGCGAAATTGCCTGCAGTTTAAAGTACCTAGCTGTGCATATCTGTCACAGCTAGGGGTATATATGGACCAAATTGTAAGACAGAAATCACATTACGATCCAGTCTTGTCGGAAACGCTTCTGTCCTAAACGGAGCAATCTATCAGCTAAAAGATGTAACAATAGATTTAACTTTGTTCTCATTGCTATTTGTATTATGATATAATTCATTGCTTTACATATTAGATGTTTAGCATTTATCATAAAATCTATTGAATAAATACATAGGTTAGGCAGTGCCATTTTATCAGAAGTACTATATTTTGTTTCATTAGTTCTTTTGTATCTGAACATAATCGAGTTCAATTTTACGCTGCATGCTTAACGTTAAATGTACATGGATAATTATTTCATATGCGCGCATGCGCTACATATATTTGTGAGAATACTTGACCGTGTCATATGTATTACACGGTTCGGTTGTTTTAATTTTAGCTGAGTGGGGGCCGTTGGTGCCCGGGTGCGGTGCCATGTTGTCGTGTCCGTGGGGTGACCGTGAGTGGGGTCCGTGTGCTGAGTGGGGGCCGTTGGTGCCCGGGTGCGGTGCCATGTTGTGGTGTCCGTGGGGTGACCGTGAGTAGGGTCCGTGTGCTGACTGGGGTCCGTTGGTGCCCGGGTGCGGTGCCATGTTGTGGGGTCCGTTGGGCGACCGTGAGTGACCGTGGGGCTTGTCTATGCTGCTCGTGTGGTGCCATGTTGTGGTGACCGTGGCACTTGTCTATGCTGCCTGTGTGTGTGGTGCCGTGTATGGTACCTTGTGTATGTTTGTTTTTTGTGTAAGCTAACTTTGTGTATGCTTAGTTATATATATGTATTTTATATAATTGGGTGATGTGAAGGTCACAGAACTGTTAGGTTCTTGTGACATATATGCTGTGTTGTGGTGACGATGGTTCGGAAGAGCGTACTGGTGTCGTCAAATCGAGGAACGAAGGCTTCGCGACCATCGCCTGTGTTGAATGTAAAGGGCTCCCGAGGGATCTTTCAAACAGACGGGGGAGTGGACCATGTGTGGCGACACGACCACCGTTGGAACCGGATATTCATCTTCGACGTCATATGGACGCCATGATAGTTGTAGTATACGTGTTCCATATTATTTTGCTATTAATATCTAAGCAAGTAATTCACATCCATGTATCAGTCTCGTTATCTGAACGACTCATAATTTCATATTTACATCAGTCTCGTTATATGAACGACACATTCATAATTTCATATTTACATCAGTATCGTTATATGAACGACGCATTCATAATTTCATATTTACACAAATCTAGTTCCATGAACGAGAATTTCATAGATTCATAATGTCTTATTTACATCACTCTCGTTACATGAACGATAACTTCATAACTTCATCGCAGTTTCGTTACATGAACGAGAACTTCATAAATTCATAGATTCATATTTGCATATTTGCATATATCTCGTCATATGGACGACGTATTATTTATTTAAGATCTTCTTTGCAGTCTCGTTATATGAACGACACCTGCATAATTTCATTCTACACAAATCTCGTTCCATGAACGAGAACTTCAGAATTTAGGGTTCACAATTGCACATGTCTCGTCATATGGATGACGTATTAATTGTTTAATATCTTCATTCTAGTCTCGTCATATTGACAACGCATTATCTTTTCATATTTGCATTTATCTCGTTATACGAGCCTTTTATATATATTCATATTTGTAAATTCATTCATATACTTCTTTTTTGTCATTACGTTACTGAAATTCAATAGTTCCATGTTAGGAACATTTATTTAAATAGATTTTTCTTATATTTTGTAAAATATTGGTGTCAGAGTTGATTTTCTAAATTGCGTTTATAAAATAAACATCTTATTAGCGCAGTTGCGTTCCGTGTCTTCACTAATCCAGTCCCGACTCGGTCTATCTTGTGACAAATGGTGTCAGAAGTGGGATCATAATTGGATTAGGCGAAGCACGGATTTTAAATTGCATAGGTCCTGGTTGTGGTAAGTTTTGTTTTAAAGATATGTTTCAGATCAGAAGCTTCCTGACAAGACAAATCAGGCTGGTGAGTTAATACCTCACTCATATTCTGTTTTATATATACATATATACATATTGAATACATTGGGAGGAGTAATATACGGTTCGTTCACGTAATCCCAAGAATTGTATGTGTTATATGATAGTAAATTTAGGATTGGTTATCTTATCAACAGCATTCACCATGTCGTCACTCAAAGATTGATGCGTTGGGCACTGACCCTGTAGCCATATCGTTTTCGGATTGAAGAAATCAGAGGGTCGGAAAATGTAGGGGCTGATTATTTAAGCAGACTGTGATTTGCAGGTTTTTTTTTTTTTTTATTCCTTCATTGTATCACGTTATTACTGTAATGCAAATAACGTCTCATTTCGTATTTTTGTGTGTGCCAATTCCGTGTCTTTCTAAAAGTGTTTTCACTTTTTTTAAGGGGGGAGGTATGTCACGGAATTGTATACGACTATGTTCAATATGTATATGTGGTCAAAAATCTAGTCTTGATTTCGTTACTGCGTACAGCCTTACCGAGGGTAGTTTTTTATTTTTTGGGGCTTTTTAGTTATTTCGGCATAATGAGCGAACACTCAGCTCATGCTGCATGTGCGAAATTGCCTGCAGTTTAAAGTACCTAGCTGCGCATATCTGTCACAGCTAGGGGTGTATAAGGACCAAATTGTAAGACAGAAATCACATTATGATCCAGTCTTGTCGGAAACGCTTCCGTCCTAAACGGAGCAATCTATCAGCTAAAAGAGGTAACAATAGATTTAACTTTGTTCTCATTGCTATTTGTATTATGATATAATTCATTGCTTTACATATTAGATGTTTAGTATTTATTATAAAATCTATATAATAAATACATAGGTTAGGCAGCGCCATTTTATCAGAAGTACTATATTTTGTTTCATTAGTTCTTTTGTATCTGAACATAATTGAGTTCAATTATACGCTGCATGCTTAACGTTAAATGTACATGGATAATTATTTCATGTGCGCGCATGCGCTACATATATGTGAGAATACTTGACCGTGTCATATGTATTACATGGTTCGGTTGTTTTAATTTTAGCTGAGTGGGGGCCGTTGGTGCCCGGGTGCGGTGCCATGTTGTCGTGTCCGTGGGGTGACCGTGAGTGGGGTCCGTGTGCTGAGTGGGGGCCGTTGGTGCCCGGGTGCGGTGCCATGTTGTGGTGTCCGTGGGGTTACCGTGAGTAGGGTCCGTGTGCTGACTGGGGTCCGTTGGTGCCCGGGTGCGGTGCCATGTTGTGGGGTCCGTTGGGCGACCGTGAGTGACCGTGGGGCTTGTCTATGATGCTCGTGTGGTGCCATGTTGTAGTGACCGTGGCACTTGTCTATGCTGCCTGTGTGTGTGGTGCCGTGTATGGTACCTTGTGTATGTTTGTTTTTTGTGTAAGCTAACTTTGTGTATGCTTAGTTATATATATGTTTTTATATAATTGGGTGATGTGAAGGTCACAGAACTGTTAGGTTCTTGTGACATATATGCTGTGTTGTGGTGACGATGGTTCGGAAGAGCGTACTGGTGTCGTCAAATCGAGGAACGAAGGCTTCGCGACCATCGTCTGTGTTGAATGTAAACGGCTCCCGAGGGATCTTTCAAACAGACAGGGGAGTGGACCATGTGTGGCGACACGACCACCGTTGGAACCGGATATTCATCTTCGACGTCATATGGACGCCATGATAGTTGTAGTATACGTGTTCCATATTATTTTGCTATTAACATCTAAGCAAGTAATTCACATCCATGTATCAGTCTCGTTATCTGAACGACTCATAATTTCATATTTACATCAGTCTCGTTATATGAACGACACATTCATAATTTCATATTTACATCAGTATCGTTATATGAACGACGCATTCATAATTTCATATTTACACAATTCTCGTTCCATGAACGAGAATTTCATAGATTCATAATGTCTTATTTACATCACTCTCGTTACATGAACGATAACTTCATAACTTCATCGCAGTTTCGTTACATGAACGAGAACTTCATAAATTCATAGATTCATATTTGCATATATCTCGTCATATGGACGACGTATTATTTATTCAAGATCTTCTTTGCAGTCTCGTTATATGAACGACACCTGCATAATTTCATTCTACACAAATCTCGTTCCATGAACGAGAACTTCAGAATTTAGGGTTCACAATTGCACATGTCTCGTCATATGGACGACGTATTAATTATTTAATATCTTCATTCTAGTCTCGTCATATTGACGACGCATTATCTTTTCATATTTGCATTTATCTCGTTATACGAGCCTTTTATATATATTTATATTTGTAAATTCATTCATATACTTCTTTTTTGTCATTATGTTACTGAAATTCAATAGTTCCATGTTAGGAACATTTATTTAAATAGATTTTTCTTATATTTTGTAAAATATTGGTGTCAGAGTTGATTTTCTAAATTGCGTTTATAAAATAAACATCTTATTAGCGCAGTTGCGTTCCATGTCTTCACTAATCCAGTCCCGACTCTGTTTATCTTGTGACATCTGTCAAGGATTGATGTGCTGAAATTAGCATTTCTAAGTGTGAAAGAAGTTTTTTGCCAGATTTTACAAAGCATCTGCAAATCATCTCATTTTCTTCCATTCATTTCCAGTTTCCAGCCATGGTTAATTTTGTTTCCAGTGCTTTTTATCTTGGCGTTAGATGGACCCTTAGTTTTATCGCCACCATCTTTAAGCACATCACTAGCATCGTCTGATATGGGATTAGCCTGGGGAAGTTTTTGTTCACTGCCATTGTGCCTATTGACAGAAGCTTCTGTACCCTGATTGTTCTTAGAAGTGTTACTTCTAAAATAATGAAAAAGAGTCCGACTTTTAAATGATTCTGCCATTTAACGTTGTCCTGCCAAGCCAGCCTCTTTATCAAACTTGCTCTTCTGACCTTTCTTATTAACCAATCAGAATTGAGCACATGACAACTACATAATCTCTGCGAGTGACAACCACAGGGCTCAAAATTAGCCAGAGGCTAGTAGATTTCCTGTCGGACTCGTAACCATCATAATGTTATTAGTCCGAATGGCTAGTAAGTTTTGTTTATCAACGTCAGCATTTGTTTACTCTTTTGATGTTAATATTTTAAAACAGTATCTATAATAACCACTGCTTTGATCCTGCAGAACATCCGATGAAGTCAAGACTTTATTAGGGAGAGGCCATTTAAGGGGGTGGGGGGGTGGCAGATGCTCGTGTTTTGAAACGTGTTTCTTGCTCAGACCTTCTTATATAAAGGACACTGTGCTATACCTTTTCTTACTTTAAATAATTTGCGTCAGCTATACTGTAACATCTCGTATTTCAAAACATGGCACAATTCCCGCCTTATAAGACAGGCAAAATGTGGCATCTTATAGGTGTTCAGCCTCTGGCAAAAAAGCAAAAGTTGAATGAAAATGATATAAAAGAGGAATGCAATACTAGTGTGTGACATTGTTTTGTCAACATGACAAGTAAATGTTTGGCAGGACTAGTAGAAATTTTCAGTACACAAGTCCTTCTGGTTACAAAGACATTTGAGTTAAATTCAAGCCCTGCAACCAGGAATTTTACAGCAAAAAAATAATAAAGGAACACATTTTAACCAAAATATGCACAAAATTCTTATTTTGTTGCGTAATTTTGCCCAATAAGGACTAACAAAAATTTGTTGGAAAATCTTGAATTTATGGGCGATTTGAACAATTGTGCATCCTAGATGCAAACCTGCATTCCTATATGCTAGTTTAAGTGAAGGTCATTTGTTACAAGTCTCTCACAGATTCTTTAAAATGATTTTACTCCCCTAAATTATGTGTCACTATTACCTTGCAACTGTTCAAATTGGCACATTGCCTTCATACCTGCACTGCAATATTTGGCAGTTGGAGCTCATTCTGAAAAAGTTAGCCTTCTGAGCCAACAATTTATTTCTTGATTGAGTCACTTAAATTTGAGACTACACTTACATGCAATCTTAAGTGGATTAAACAATTTTGATCTTTTTTAAGTGAACTGAATAATTTCTTGAACAAGAGTACCTTTAATCATGATGTTCTAACTGATAATTTCATGTCCTCTACAATTCAAATATATTCTCTGCATTTTCATTTCAACATGAAACCATAGTAAAAAAAAAAAAACTAACTGAATGATTCAACTTGTATATACAGTTCTCTAACAGATTCTGAGAGTGGACAACATATTTATAAAACAAGAAGTTCAGTATACCAAACTAGAGCCCACATTTCAAATTGGTCAGACCACATTTACTCTAATCATCTCAAAATTTGTTCCTTAATATCTGAATAGCTTTCTAACAGTTCAGTTTGTAAATGAATATTTCACAAAACTATCAGTAGATGTCAACTACAACAACAGTCAAAATATCATTAACAGCAGAAATGACTGATCTTTGTGGAAATTTCAATTCTCTATTCAAGAACAAAATCATTTTGACATGTTTAACTTAAAATAACGATTTTGAATTCTTCCTATCTCTGCTACAGACAAAAATACTGACTTGACCTAAAATATTACAAGACAAACGAGACAATTTAAAACCTTAATCTGATGAAAATTTGAAGAAAAAAAATAAAATAAGACTTGATCCATGACAAGAAACTGAAAATCCATAACTAGAAACTTATGCTATTACACAGCAATATGCTCGAACTTAAATAAACTTTTCTAATCGGACAAAAATACTTGATAAAATCAACCTTGGAAAATAACTTTACAAACCCAGCAATGCATACCTGTATGACCAGCGGCTTCCATGCATACCCATGTAATATGGAAACATGATGGGGATAATTTTCAAATGGAAATCTTTCCAGCCTGCAATTACAGTTCTGTCTGAGCTGCAAAGAAAACAAAGACTTCAATATTTTTATATACTCCATTCAACAAAATAATGGGCTGAATATGTACAAAAAAATTTGTATGCATCATATATAGTGGATCTCAGTGTACCATAGTCAATGAGAAGCTAAGGTAAAGTAAAGTAATAATCAAACTAAGGTAAGGTAAATAATAATCAATGAGCAGTGAAAAGTAGGTCACGGTAACCTCCATGTTGATAAGCAGCACCCTCCAACAACTCTAAGAAACTTGAGATAAATAGGAATGGTAAACTCTGATGCCTACACACAAAAAACCTGATAAAAAAAACAAAATATAATATATGTAATACCTATTTCTATCTTATGCTTTGGAGGCAAGACAATTTTAGAAAGGTCTCTAGCAGTATTTCTGATGTGAAGAGCCTGAGACAGGATCACTGTCCTAACTAGTATTTCTGATGTGAAGAACCTGAAACAGGATCACTGTCCTAACTAGTATTTCTGATGTGAAGAGCCTGAGACTGGATTACTGTACAAACTAGTATTTCTGATGTGAAGAGCCTGAGACAGGATCACTGTCCTAACTAGTATTTCTGATGTGAAGAACCTGTGACAGGATCACTGTCCTAACTAGTATTTCTGATGTGAAGAGCCTGAGACAGGCTCACAGTACAAACTAGTATTTCTGATGTGAAGAGCTTGAGACAGGCTCACAGTACAAACTAGTATTTCTGATGTGAAGAACCTGAGACAGGATCACTGTACAAACTATTCTGGTCCTGATGCATGACCACTCTGAAAAGCCTGACATGTTACCATAGTATAAAATCTTGACCTCTGAAAAGCCTGACATGTTACCTAGTATAAAATCTTGACCTCTGAAAAGCCTGACATGTTACCATAGCATAAAATCTTGACCTGTGAAACTTGAAAATGGGGTTCAGTGGAATACTATCTACATGTATTTGTCTACAAATTGTGTTATGTGTATCATATGCCAACAAACCATGTTATGTGCTATTAGCCAAAATATCTGATTGTTATCAAATTGTCTTATATGTAATATTCCTAGAAATTGTGTTATTATGCATGTCATACCCCAACTATTGTTACTGTGTGCTGATTCTGTTATGAACATTATAGGACTTTCAGAACCTTTACAATTGTTTACAAAATCCTCTTATCAACTCACCTTAAAATAAATGCCCATAATGAGTGTGCATGTGTGTGTGTGTGTGATTTTGATTTTTAACATAGCTTTAACAATTTTTCAGTCATGTCAATATGATGTCTACTGTGTGACAATTTATAGCCATATCAATATGTCTACTGTGTGACAGTTTATAGTCATGTCAATATGTCTACTGTGTGGCAGTTTATGTCTAGTTCATGTCTAGTCATACCACAGCATGATGTCTAACACAGTCACATTATCCTGACACCAGGTCAACCAGTCCTCAGCCTCACTTCTAAGCAAGTACCATTTTTATAAGTCTTTGGAATGACTCGGGGAGGATTTATAAGTTATATAATGATCTTAAAGTACATTAAATTTGCTTTCTAAAAAGAGAAAATATGCTAAATCATTCAAGGAAACAATTTTATGGGATCACTCAAAGTACCATTAATTAGTGAATATAACATGTGGGTTATCCAAGTTTTTCTCTACCACACATCCCTCCTGCAGAGTACATGTCTGTGTGTTGTACAATTTGATTTTTACATGTATTACCATGTACAAGTAATATTTTCAAAGACCAGTTTCCTATGTCAAACAATGCACCAAGTTTAAAATAATAACAACTATAATACTAATTATATACTTATGTTTTACATTTCAGCTAGATATTTATAAGTTTTAAAAATATATATATAAAAACAAAAAGATGATATCAACATATAAAATAAGCAATTTAATGAAGAGTAGCAATATTATTGTGCTAACACTAAAATCTTAAATTGCGATGGATGTCATGTTAGAATATGAACTTCTACAGCTTAGTATATCAATGTCAATATTAAATAGTTTTGTTAATTCGAATTTCAACATTTGCTGACTTCAAAGACATCCATAACCTCAGTAAGGCATGATTCACACCTGTGATGCTGTTTCTGATTTGCCATCATAGTTATAATCTTATAATTATAAGAGTCAACTTTCGGAAGGATTTCACATTCATGGAATCCATTGCAAATAAAAGAGGGCATTATTCTTGCCCATACTGTGACTACTTGCTTATTGTAAATTTGAAACAGGTGTAGTTCAAGCCATTTAGTACTTATATACAGGTAGATGATTATTTTATCTTGTTATCTTGATTTAACAGACAGGTATGGCTTTGTTCCTGCATTTAACAAAGAAACCAAGTGGCATCATAGTGGAATGTTTGTAACAGCTCGAGATGAGGAAACTAATTCTGAATTGACCCAGTTCTGTTGAAATGGTTCTACTGCGGAATGTTCTTTTATCAAGCAGTTTAGTGATTCATTGGTAAACAGATAGGATGATTAAACATACCGTAGTATTTTATATTATGTTATAATCAAAAGAAGCCATGACAGATTCTGTTTGTAATCTATTTTTTTACACACAACAGAAAAAGTGGGTGTAATAGATGCACGTGTGTTATATTTGGATGTGTGTTAAATTTGGATGTGTGTTAAGTATGAATGTGTGTTAAATTGGGATGTGTGTTATATTTGGATGTGTGTAATATTTGGATGTGTGCTAAATTTGGATGTGTAATATTCACTAATTTATGGTAAGTTAAATAACTGAAAGTAGGAATAATAAAATCGAACTTAATTAATTTGAAGCGATCCAAGATTTTGAAAATCTTACTTGATGGATAGTGGCATGATGAAGTTATGTATGAGGGGGAATCTTGTATTTAAAAAAAAATTCTGAAGCAATCTTGGAAAAGCTGTAGCTAGTGATAATGACTATTTATGTTACAGGAATTTCACACTGACAGAAAGAAAGTTCATGCTATAAACACCTTTATCTTCTGTTTGTCTGTAAATCCCAGGTCAAAGACAATTAAATCCATCCACACGTACTCAATTCTCAGTATTGTATTCACATTATCAATAAGCTCCAAAAGCTCTGAAAAGTGATTGGATGATGCTGCTGTAACCAAGGTAGGAATGTCAAACTTCTTGTTGCTATGGTTACTGCTGCCTGGAAAAAGGTCAAGGTTTTTCAGGAGAGGTAGTGCAGACTGCAGGGAATAATTCTTAATCTTATGCAGATCTTCCTCCAGTGTGGCACCAAAATTGCTCTTACAAATTCTTCCATCATTCAGAGGTATGCCTACAAAATAAGATCTTACTCAGACAAATGTTTTCTCAAGTATTTGAAAAGGAGTTTACAAGGTTCTTTGAAAATTAATAACATCTTTAACCTTGACAATGGAAATACATCTGTAAACATTTCTTATTCTGAGCTGTATCAAGAGTCATTATCATGAAAACAAAGTGTTTACTTGTAAAATTAATCCTACCACCAACAGGAACACCTTTAAAGTTACTATAGCTGATAATATACAGACCAACATTGAGGATTGCAATGAGATACATCATGGTAACAAATCTAGGTCAAGTCTCAGATTCGACCCAAGGTGGGTATGTGAGAAAGCTTGTCAGTAGCTTCTCATGTGTCAGTCGTTCTTTCTAGGGGTTTCCTGGGTTCTTCCTCCACCATTAATACTGTCCACCATCCTATCGTGTACTGAAAAATAGCGTTAAACCCTACAACAACAACATCAAATCCAGGTTGATATGGACAGGAATCAAACCCATGGTCCACCAAATGTGAATCTAATCATGTCAATGGGCCACGAAATGGTGTATAGCTAAATCAAAGTTAGTCAATGAGCCACGAAATGGTGTATAGCTAAATCTAAGCTAGTCAATGGACCACGAAATGGAGTATAGCTAAATCTAAGCTAGTCAGTGGGACACGAAATGGTGTATAGCTAGCAGAAATGTGGAAACACTCAAAAACCAATATTTTTTGCAAATATTCAAACAGAAAATCATTATTTGGATTTTCACTGACTTACGAAATGTTTAGCCCATACCTTAAATATTAATTAACAGTCATCCCTTATGTCAGTTAAAAACAGAGAAATCTATAATACTCATTCCACTTCTTAAAATCAACATAAGGTGACTAACTCACATAGAACAACGTTAGTAAATTCCTTCTACTACCTCATGAATTTAGAAAGTCTATTCTTTGCATAGACAAAGGGAAGTAGCTCGTACATATTACCTCCCCTTCACTTGATAGGTGGTGCCCTGTATACCAAATATCAGCTGTTTATAATTGAGCACTATCGGAGACAGGCTGCTTGTATTGCTGGGAGGGATTAATACTAATGTGACTGGGCATATCCTCAAAACTTGCATGATAATGTAGATACTCACAATGAGTCTTCCAGCTATGGATAAATAGTGTGATGTTAACAAGGCATCATTGGGCAGAAGAACTTCCGAGACAAAGTCAATGGCAAAGCAGATAGGCTGCCAATCAGCTAAACAGCTACATGTCTGTGACCATGGCAAGCCACCAAATTGGAGGAAATCAGCCAGACCTGGAGAGGGCTGGGCAGCTACCCTAGACACAAATTTTAAATGACAACCAATACTTATCCTATACCAGCTTGGTCATCCCCGATCAACATGGGCTTCTGCCGTCAACCAGAGTGGAGGTGGAAAGTATGCGACTGGTGCTTAGAGCAGCAAGAATCGTGTCAGGAAGAATATTACCATGGAAGATTATCACCATTGTCACCTTGAATGTGAGAATACTGAGAACAGCAGGAAAACTTGGGCTTAGATATGAAATGAACTTATATAGCTGGAATATCCTAGTACTCTATAAAATGGAAAAATATTGGAGAAACAACCACCTTAGAAGGCCACATGCTGTACTTCAGTGGCAGAGAAGATAAACATGAGTAGGCTTTTGGGCCCCTTGTCCACAAGGACAGCATAGGTAATGTCATGGGATTTCGGCCAATCTCCTGCTGGCTCATCACCATCCACCTCAAGGCAACTCTATTTAATATCACCATAATAAAGGCATATGCCCCAACATCAGACTATCATGACATTGATGTGGAAGACTTATATGACCAGCTATAAGAAGTTGTTGATAAAACACCAAAGAAAGACATTCTGGTTGTGCATGGTGATTGGAATGCCAAGACAGGCATCTGGGTGCTGCTGCAATGCACAGACAAATGAGAGAGGACTGAGGCTCCTGGAATTAGCTAGCTACAACAACCTTATGCTGCCAAACACCTTCAGCCAAGACAAGCGGAGACCAGCACAGCCAGATCAACTACATCATGTTAAAAATGAGCATACAGTGAAGTGTAAACACTGCCAAGACTCAAAGCTTTCCTAGAGCAGATGTAGAAAGTGACTATGATCTGGTGATGATGACCTTCAGGCTACATCTAAAGAAGGTCACGAAAGAGAGCCACACAAAAATTAAGTTTGATCTTGAGAAACTGAAGGATCCCAAAATAGCAGAAGCCTTCCAGGCAATGATTAGTGGGAAATTTACACTGCTCACCATCCTCAATATTGATAATACCCACATGGACACGTTGATTACCACCTTTGATACAGGAACGACTGAAACAGCCAGCGAGATCCTTGGTAGACATCACCCAGTCAAGAAGCCCTTGGTCACAGTTGAGGTCCTGAACCTATGTGACAAGAGGAGGAAGCTGAAGAAGAAAAAGAAACTGTTGGTAATTTGTACCAAAGAACAGAGCATGGAGCTTGCATCTCAGCAGACAGTGAACTGTTATTGCAAGGCTTCCATTCCGATGCTAGCCATTTAATCTGATTTCATTTGAGATCTCTATTGGCTGATCTGATGGATGCAATGTCACAGAGCAGAGCCATCTGAAAAGGGTTCATGTAGAGGCAGCTGCAATTCATGAGATCTGCTGCTGAAAAAGCCAATTAGTTGCAGTAACACTCTCACCATGATAAATAAATTTGAAGACACGATACTTCTGACAATAGGTACAATGTGTTCAATGTCTTTGGGAGGAATAAATACTCAGTTCACATGGGTGAGGACACAAGCATGTATTGATAAAAATCTTCTGCACTGGAAGCTGATGAAAAGTGGTTTTTGGGGCAATCTGGATGAAAAGTGGTTTTTGGGGCAATCTGGACAACTTGTACACTGGCCAGGTCGGCTGACTTGGCTGGTTAGCGTGCTGTGTATATGAGCATTGAACCAGCATTATCTGTGCAGTCAAGTCGACTGAAGGATGGCTGCATGGATGGCCAGCTGGATGGCTGGTCCTGGCAGTGAAGTCAGCATAAGACATCATTGCTGATGGTATGAATTAATGGCACTTTACAAGTGAACCTGTACTGTATAAAAATGAATGAACATGTGAACATATGCAAAAACATACTACTGGACAATTTACTAATCCTTGCATGCAGGGGCATAACTCTATCAATACATTCAATTCAAATTATGCTATTATTGGTAAGGTAATCAAACTATAGCATTATATAACGTGCATAAAGGGGCATAACTCTATACATTCAATTCAAAGTATGCCCATTATGCTATTATTGGTAAGGTAATCAAACTATAGCATTATATAACATGCATAAAGGGACATAACTCTATCAATACATTCAATTCAAAGTATGCTCATTATGCTATTATTGGTAAGGTAATCAAACTATAGCATTATATAACATGCATAAAGGGACATAACTCTATCAATACATTCAATTCAAAGTATGCCCATTATGCTATTATTGGTAAGGTAATCAAACTATAGCATTGGATAACGTGCATAAAGGGACATAACTCTATCAATACATTCAATTCAAAGTATGCCCATTATGCTATTATTAGTAAGGTAATCAAACTGTATAGCATTATATAACATGCATAAAGGGACATAACTCTATCGATACATTCAATTCAAAATATGCCCATTATGCTATTATTAGTAAGGTAATCAAACTGTATAGCATTATATAACATGCATAAAGGGACATAACTCTATCGATACATTCAATTCAAAATATGCCCATTATGCTATTATTAGTAAGGTAATCAAACTATAGCATTATATAACATGCATAAAGGGACATAACTCTATCAATACATTCAATTCAAAATATGCCCATTATGCTATTATTAGTAAGGTAATCAAACTATATAGCATTATATAACATGCATAAAGGGACATAACTCTATCAATACATTCAATTCAAAGTATGCCCATTATGCTATTATTGGTAAGGTAATCAAACTATATAGCATTATATAACATGCTTCAATACTTATTTCATAATAGCGTTAATATGTTGTGACTATTTCTATAGATGTATCTTAGTACTATTAACTGCAGAGTCTATCATCAGATGCCCCTGAAGAATGCAAATCCAATGCAAGACTGATTGATGAATGGCCATGCAGTATGAAGGATGTGTTCTTTATTTACATTCAGCCAGGACAATGAGTGTGATATGTACTGTTATATTTAACTGGCAGTGCCACTGCTGAAACTTCTCAAACCTGAATGCATAGGTCAGTGATTTTGTCTGCCCCCCTCCCCCACCAAGGTTTGAAGGGGCGGACCACTACTACTAAGTTGTCCAATATAATGACTACTTTCCAGAAAAGTTGGTCCTTCCAGACATTGTAACATGAGGTAATTCCCAACATGTCAATAAAAGGTCAAAGGACATAAGGTGGGCTCTAGCATTAATACAATGGCATACTTAAATTTCCTGCTTGGGATTTTATAGAGAATTTTTATTTAATGCAATCTCTTTCACCCCACAGACACAGCAATATTACTACAGACAGACAGACTGCAATATTAATACAGACAGAAAGCAATATTAATACAGACAGTAATATTACTACAGACAGACAGCAATATTACTACAGACAGCAATATTAATAGACAGACAGACAGACAGCAATATTACTACAGACAGACAGACAGCAATATTACTACAGACATAGCAATATTAATACAGACAGACAGCAATATTAATACAGACAGACAGCAATATTAATATAGACAGACAGCAATATTAATACAGACAGACTGCAATATTAATACAGACAGACAGCAATATTAATAGACAGACAGACAGCAATATTAATACAGACAGACAGCAATATTAGTACAGACAGACAGCAATATTAATAGACAGATAGACAGCAATATTACTACACTGAACATGATCTTGACTTTGTGTCTAAGTAGACAAGCTGAATAAAACTCACTGCTGCACTAAGCAAGGTGAAAAGTTGCTGAAATTCTCTCACTGTATTCCAGTCTCTCACTGTAAACCACTCTCTCACTGTATTCCAGTCTCTCACTGTATTCCAGTCTCTCACGGTATTCCAGTCTCTCACTGTATTCCAGTCTCTCACTGTAAACAACTCTCTCACTGTATTCCAGTCTCTCATTGTATTCCAGTCTCTCACTGTATTCCAGTCTCTCACTGTATTCCAGTCTCTCACTGTAAACCACTCTCTGTTCTAAATTGACTCTTTGATCCATAACACACATATCTGGAAGAATTTGATGATGTTGAGATGGATGGACAAAATGCTTGAGTAAGTCAAAATCCAACTTTTCCAAATTAACTAAAAGGCTTAGATAACCTAAACAGGAGACTGTTATTCACCAGATTAGAACATTATTGTGGTTTTGGATGATGTTGTCCATATTTGCAACAGTCACTTTAGTCAAAGCTGACTGGAACAAGGAAATAATGTTGTTAAAAATTTTTGTGAATGACCATGGGCTTACATCAAGAGAAAAAAGGAGCACAGAAACCTGATATATCTTTCCTTGAAGGCGAATTGACTCTTTGATCCATAACACACACATCTGGAAGAATTTGATGATGTTGAGATGGATGGACAAAATGCTGGAATAAGTCAAAATCCAACTTGGAGAGTAGATTTAGTTTACAAAATTAGGTAAATCCAATGCCAATGAAAAGCAAATTTTTAAGTAAATTATGTTTCTCTGAGAATACTTACCTGATTACATTACATTAGGGATATAAGCCTGCTACCTCGCGAATTCAGCCCTTCTAAATGACGAAAAATCGTCTTTTCTGTCCATCTCATATAGACAAAAGGCAATAACTCTTGCCCCTTACCTCCCCTTGCCACCGCCAGGTGTCGCTAGCTTTTAAGCTGAGCGATATATATTATACGAGGATGCTCACATGGTGGGGTGGTTGGGAGGGTTTTTAAGTAATGTGATCAGGTAAGTATTCTCGGAGAAACATAATTTACTTTAAAATTTGCCTTCTCCTTCAAATACGTTCCCCGATCACATTACGTTAGGAGAATAGGTAATAGGAGGAGGGAATGCTGAGCATCCAACCTCCACCCCGGATATCCTCTAAGGAATGATGGCTGGATTCCCCATGTGAACGATAACGCGTTTTCCTAATATCATCAGCAACACAGCCTAGGGTCACGTGATATGTGACCCCTATATAAGGTTAAGAAGATAGTTATTGAAATCTTCTTGCCTAAAAAATAAAAATTTCACTGGCGAATCCAGCGAAGCTGATAGACTGTGCTGCTCATTTTAAATGGGTCTGGTTGTCATCTGGGCTGCCGACAAAGGACCTACCAGATTCAAGGTTTGCCTCTGCGAGGTCAAATCTCTGAGATAAAAACTGGAGATGGTTGACTCTGTATGCCACCTAACAGCTTCTATTATATCTCGGGTTGAAACATTGTGTTCAAATGCAAGGTTCGCTGAAAATGCTCTAACCTCATGAGCAGTAATCTTCACGAGGCAACTCTGATCTTGTGAGACCTCAGTGTACGCTGAGCGTATAACCCACTTCAGCCATGACTTGCCTCTGTGCGTTTTAAATAGTGCTTGAGTGTACGAACAAGATCTTGCATGACTGCTGCTCTTGACTTATCTATGGAAGAGTGTGAGCGAATGACGACTCTTTGATTGCCAATGGATGGCAACCTATTTTTGGCTACGAAGCCTGGTTGCGTCAAGAGGGCCACCGAACCATCTAATCTGAACTGAAGATAGTTCAGGTCACTGGAAAGGGCATGAAGCTAAGGCTATCAAGAAACATGTTTTGTATGATAGTAGCTTTAACGAAGTGTGGGATAAATGCTTAAATTTGTCTGAATTGAGCCATGTTAAAACCCAGGACAGATTCAATTTTGGAAACAGGGCGAGTAATTTTGGGAGATTGAAATCGAAATTGGCTAAAAGATCTGACAGATCTTTGTCATGCCCTATATCACATTTACCATGATGGCGGAATGTGTCTGATATCATAGAGCTCAGAGGGGCAATCGGAATCATCTGACAGTTCTGACCGCTTAACCTCTCGATTATTTTCGGTACCAAGACCATAGGGGGGTAGGCGTATGCCCACAATCCCTCCCAGCTGATTGACAGAGCGTTCACGGCCCAAGCCTCTGGGTCTGGAACCGGAGAGATGAACGTGGGCAACTCGCAATTCCACCTTGTCGCAAAAAGATCGATCATCAAACGCCCCCAAAGTGTGCAAATCCGAAGAAAGACCAATTGATGGAGTGACCATTCCGTGTGAATAATTTGACCTTTCCTGGATAGAGTGTCGGCCAAGACACTGAGTCTGCCAGGAATGTCTGATTTGTATGTTAATGTGAAGGTTTTCGCACCAACGTAGAAACTGCCAGATCAGAATGCACAAGTTTGGTTATTTGGTGCCCCCTTGTTTGAGGAGGTAAGACACCACCAGAGTTGTCTGACATAATGAGGACAGTATTGCCTAAGAGTTGATCCTTCCAGAAATGAAATGCATTGATGACAGCCTTCATTTATAAAAGGTTGATATGGAGAGGCCTCTCCTCTGGTTCCCACCTGCCGCTGACGGTAGCGAAGTCCGGAAACAGGTGTGCACCCCAACCGTAGGTACTGGCATCGGTACATACCGTTATCTCCGCTTGGGGCATCTCCATAGGAATCCCCTTGGACAGCCAACTGGGGTTGTGCCACTGACGCAGGAATGATCGTATCTCGGGCGTGATCTGTATTGCTTGATTGAGGGGACTTGAAAAGGGGCACCATTGTGCTAGTAGCATCATTTGTAAGGGGCGCTTAAAAAGACGACCGAGTGGGATCAAGTCCGCCATTGCATTGAATAATCAGAGGAGTTGCAAGAACTCTCTCGCTGAAACCCAAGTCCTGTTTGAAACGGACTCTACGAGTTTGATGATCAGAAGTACTCGAACACGAGGAAGCCGTACCAGATTCAGATCAATGAGAAACTCCATACCCAGATGGTCAAAACGCTGGGAGGGACGGAGATCGGACTTTTCCCAGTTCACGAGAAAGTCGAGATGATCTAAAAGTGATCGAAGATCGTTTCTGCCTTTGAGCAGAGTAGAACTTACCATATGTTTCTGGAGGATGTCGTCCAGGTACGCTGCGGTCACTGTAGATGAAGTCGAGCGGAACAAGGTGACAACGCAACCCATAACCTTGGTAAAAGCCCAAGGGCTGATATTGAGGCCAAAGGATAGGACCTGGAACTGATAAACCGAGTCACTGTAAGCAAATCGGATCAATTTCTGTATGCTTCGGCCATATCTAGACTGATGGCATACTCGTCCTGTCGGATGGAAAGACAGATTGATCTTGCCATCTCCATCTTGAATTTCAGTGGTAAAATGTATTGGTTGAGGTAACTCAGGTCGATGATCAGTCTCAACTTGCCGTTCGCCTTCTAGATAAGAAACAGCCTGGAATAAAACCCCGGCGATTGTGGGTTTTTTTTTTTCACAATCTCCACCTCCCTTTTTTCTATGAGCAACCGCATCTCCTGTTGTAGAAAGGCATCCTTCTCCCAATCTGACGGTACGTCCGTGAAGAGGGGAGAGGAGGACAGGGGAGGGGGTTGGATAAATGAAATCTGAAGCCCCTTCGAAATGACCTGGATCACCCAATTGTTCTGAGGAAATAAGGTGGTCCAGTGCTCCTGAAATTGCAGGAGGTGGCCGCCCACTAGTAGGCTGTCCGCGGGCGGTGGGGAGGGTAAGTCAACATCTAGAGTTAGGAGGCTTGAAGGCAGAGAAACTTGGTTTCTTGCCGCCCCTGTATGGTTGCCTCCTAGCTTGTTTAGACTGTTGTCTCCCCGCATTGTGCATATTTGATTGTAAGGATCTCTTGTCCCTGGTCCGCCTATCATCCCTCCGCTGTGGCTGGGGCTGATTGTTTTGAAACGCCTGCGAGGGTTGGGCGGCGACCCAAATGGAGTCATCAGTAAAGTCAGAGTATGATGGGGCTTGAGCGATGTGGACCACAGACATGCGTCACGTCTTATCAGGTCTAAGTTGGCAGAAGCAGTCAACGCATTGGCCATGGAATGGTGAGCTGCCCTGTTAATAACTCTAGCAATCCGGGCTGTTGATTCCCAAGCGTGGTCATTGCCGGATTTTTCTGCAAGCCGGAAATTGGCTAGTGAAGCCAAGTCTAACATTGAAGATGTAGCAAGTTTCGGACTAGCTTTGACGTGGCATGGAACACATTTTTGTCCACTTTATAAAACAGTGGAGCGGACATGTGAACTGGTGCCATATTTTTGTCCAGAGCCGGGAGATCAGTACTGAAGGCATCAGAGTGAGTTTTGTACCAGCGACTCGAGAACATCGCTAGTACTTGGCTTTCTGAAAAGAACGCCTTAGCATTCCCCAGATCACCTATTCATCCTGACACATGATCATTGATCTCCTTAATTTTCGCTGACTAGGGAAGAACCCGGAAGGACGGAGTCTCTTCCTCCTCGTCCAGATCTACAGACGCCTTAACTTTGTAGTCTTGAGTGGCAGTAGGAGGTGGAGGGTATTCTGAAGTTGCCAACACCCTATAAATTTCCTCCACTGCGGCCTTGAAGCTAAACTCAGTCCGTTCCATGGTTGGATCTAGGCACTGCTGATTTGCAGGAGATTCGTAACACTCACTGTGTGTCGAGTCATGTTCTGGTAAAGCTTCCATCTCTCGATAGAGCATACCAGGTGGCTTAGATGACGCAATTCCGTCATCCTTGACAATGTCACAAATTCTCCCTTGTTGATAAGCCATGAACATGTGGATGGCCGGCACTGATGGCTGGTTTGTCTGGCGTGTGGTCGGCCTGAATGTTGGCGATGGTCAGGCCGCTCCAATGGCCTGGCTGGACGGACAGATTTCTCACTAAAATCTCCTTCATAGTATTGGTATGTTGCCGGCAGTACAGCTTGACAGACGGATTGTCAGTAAAATCCCCGTAAATCGTAGCTGGTCGGACTATTGTATTAATAAGGTCCCCATGCTGGGACTGCTAGATGGCCGGTGACTGAGAGATTGTATAATGAAATGGATCCGATGAATCCGGTATAAACCCCATGCGTCCTGACGTACAGGTCCGAAAGCCATGCTCGGACATGCGAAGGGACTTACGCCCACTGGGCAGCCTAAAATTTGGGGAACACTCCCCCAAAGAGTCGGAAACAGCGGTGGAAACAAGCAAGGGAACTAAGGGTAATATTTGGCCTGATGTCAATAGTTGCGTCTTCGTTTCTTGGACCAAACAACGCATCTGTTCAAAGATGGACTGTTGGACCATGTCAGCCTTATTTTCCTCCATTGCCAATGATGTGACTGTGGCTGACGTTTGCAAACGACGAACTTTAGGGGGGGGGGGGGACCCAACGTCCCCCACAACACTCGCAATGGAGGCTGACTTCGGATGTAAACTGAGGACATCAATGCTATCTTTCTTCAACTTATTCCGTCTATCCCTCCCTTTTACTGCCTTCTGGACTACATCAGCACGAATTTGCTCTGTCCAAGTATTACACACACTGCATGGTATATACACTTGGTACATACATACAAGTGTCATGGTTGTCTTCTTTTGCTTTGAACTTTTTGCATTTCATGCATTTGGTTCACATTTCTACTGAAACGACACAAGAAGTGAAAACAATGCACAAATTAGCAATTAAGTATGTTATTAATTCGCTAATACCACAACCGTTACTAACGAAGTAAGCGAAATTATTCAGGGTCGCATTAACTCATAAATAACATGTGTACTGCGACAGTGTGTTGTAACATGGTCTCAATAGACGAAGTCCGTGAAAGGTGACAAAGTCACTCAAATTTGGAACAATTTGTAAAATAATGTATACATCCTGTATAAGAATAATTGCCCAACACAATAAATCCAAATGAAACTTCGGATGCACCAATTTAACAAAAAGATGGCTTGGATTGTTGGTGGTTATAATTTATGTGTTATCCATACAAGCGAAGCTTAAAAACTAGTGACACCTGGCAGTGGCAAGTGGAGGTAAGGGGCAAGAGTTATTGCCCTTTGTCTATATGAGATAGACAGAAAAGACGATTTTTCATCTTTTAGTAGGGCTGGATTCATGAGGTAGCAGGCTTATATCCCTAATGTAATGTGATCGGGGAACATATCTGAAGGAGAAATGAAGGTGTCTCATGCCAAGTGGTAAGTAGTGTGTGGACAGTCAAGATGGTTAAGTCTTACTGAAGAAGAAACCTTGTTTCTTATCCCGTTTTAAACTTCCTCATCAACTAAGAGGCCTATTGCATATTTCAGAGGTTGAAAACTGTTGCAGAGCAGCATTCAGTCTCTTATCTCTCAGCTAACAATTGAGACAAAGACTGATTAAAAGGGCCTTAATGTCTGGGCAGGATGTATGGCCCATTGAAAGAGCCTTAATGTCTGGGCAGGATGTATGGCCCATTTAAAGGACCTTAATATCTGGGCAGGATGTATGGCCCATTGAAAGGACCTTAATATCTGGGTAGGATGCAAGGCCAGTTGAAGGGCCCTAATGTCTGGGGCAGATACATGGCCAGTTGAAAGGCCCTAATGTCTGGGGCAGGATGTATAGCCAGTTGAAAGGGCAGTTCTTGTACTGCCTGCCTCCTTACTTCCCTCTTCTACCACCAAATATTAAAAGAAACCCAAATGAGTGTCACATTGAGTGTTAAGGCTGTGAATTACTTATTTTCTGAGAAACAATCTAGCTATTTCACTGTAGTGAAAAGGATCATAATTTGTCACAGGCTGTCAACTGACCGGGATAACATTATACCAATGAAATTCAAAAGTTATTCTAAGATGCTTACATACTTGACTGGTAAATATGCTTACATAATTGACAGGTAAATATGGCTGCCTTTAAGGACAACTCAAGTTCCTAAACAACAGGGCATGAACTTTTTTTTCTTAATGTGATATTTTTCCTTGAATTAGGAAGGAGAATTATGTTACTAGTTTATGGGCCAATCATCCTAAAATGCAGGCTATGAGTGAATAATGGATCTATTTCAGTTTGTATATAAAACACTTCAGTGATTCCACAAATGGTCTTAAAAATATTGAGTTTTTCACTTGAAGAAATCTATCCATTATTTCCTTGTTTAGCAAATATCCCTTATATAACGGTAACATACACTGACAAAAACACACACCAAAATGCCTTGTAAATTATTACTTACCAGCTCTATATAATGGTAACATACACTGACAAAAACACATACCGAAATGCCTTATAAATTATTACTTACCAGCTCTATATAACGGTAACATACACTGACAAAAACACATACCAAAATGCCTTATAAATTATTACTTACCAGCTCTATATAATGGTAACATACACTGACAAAAACACATACCGAAATGCCTTGTAAATTATTACTTACCAGCTCTATATAATGGTAACATACACAGACAAAAACACATACCGAAATGCCTTATAAATTATTACTTACCAGCTCTATATAATGGTAACATACACTGACAAAAACACATACCGAAATGCCTTGTAAATTATTACTTACCAGCTCTATATAATGGTAACATACATTGACAAAAACACATACCGAAATGCCTTGTAAATTATTACTTACCAGCTCTATATAATGGTAACATACACTGACAAAAACACATACTGAAATGCCTTGTAAATTCTGTTCTTCCATCAGAACTCTTAAGAAGAAGGCTGAGGACTAAAATAATCCAAGAATATTATTACTTACCAGCTCTATATTTTTGCACACCTGAAAAGAAAGAAAAACCAATTATGATTAAAACATCTAAACAAATATACCGTATCACAACATTTGTGAGGCAAAATATCAAACAAAACAAATATACCGTATCACAACATTTGTGAGGCAAAATATCAAACAAAACAAATATACCGTATCACAACTTTTGTGAGGCAAAATATCAAACAAAACAAATATACCGTATCACAACATTTGTGAGGCAAAATATCAAACAAAACAAATATACCGTATCACAACATTTGTGGGGCAAAATATCAAACAAAACAAATAAACCGTATCACAACATTTGTGAGGCAAAATATCAAACAAAACAAATATACCGTATCACAACATTTGTGAGGCAAAATATCAAACAAAACAAATATACCATATCACAACATTTGTGGGGCAAAATATCAAACAAAACAAATATACCGTATCACAACATTTGTGAGGCAAAATATGAAACAAAACAAATATACCGTATCACAACATTTGTGAGGCAAAATATCAAACAAAACAAATATACCGTATCACAACTTTTGTGAGGCAAAATATCAAACAAAACAAATATACCGTATCACAACATTTGTGAGGCAAAATATCAAACAAAACAAATATACCGTATCACAACATTTGTGGGGCAAAATATCAAACAAAACAAATAAACCGTATCACAACATTTGTGAGGCAAATTATCAAACAAAACAAATATACCGTATCACAACATTTGTGAGGCAAAATATCAAACAAAACAAATATACCATATCACAACATTTGTGGGGCAAAATATCAAACAAAACAAATATACCGTATCACAACATTTGTGAGGCAAAATATCAAACAAAACAAATATACCGTATCACAACATTTGTGGGGCAAAATATCAAACAAAACTAATATACCGTATCACAACATTTGTGAGGCAAAATATCAAACAAAACAAATATACCGTATCACAACATTTGTGAGGCAAAATATCAAACAAAACATATGTTGAAAACTACTTCATAACTGTATGCAAGTGAGAAGTTACTAGTCCATGTAAATGTTTTCATTTAATGGAAAATTATAGAGAAAACTTTTAAGATGTTGATTTATCATGCATTTTAAAGAAAATCGTGTACAGATTAAAAAGTGTTTATACATAACAGAGGCAGGCGATACCTGCACCAAAGGTCATGACTAAAATACTTTGAAATACAATAATTTGTAAATCACACAATATAAATTCAAAATTTAAATAAAAAATGCAGTTTTCAGATATGAAAGAGTCAAACAAAGGATTAAACACTTAATTGACCATTATTATATCTGCCAGCATTTATTTGGCCATTTTTATATCTGCCAGCATTTATTTGATCTGCCAGCATTTATTTGACCATTATTATATCTGCCAGCATTTATTTGACCATTATTATATCTGCCAGCATTTATTTGACCATTATTATATCTGCCAGCATTTATTTGACCATTATTATATCAGATTTGTGATGTTTTCGTGTCACCGGTTTGGCATGACCGTTTTGGCACTTGAATGTTTTGGCGCTTGCCATTTTGGCACAGACTAGAGGATTTACATCAAAAGATTACACATTATCAATAAGATAATTAGAGGCCATGTCGGCATTTACAAAAGGATTAAAAAATAACAATATAAGCAAGACGCTTAAGATAATTGACTCTATTGGTTTATTGTCCTGTGAGTCATGACCACTTAAGGATTAACAATTTAAGCTTTTGATGTCTAACGTGTTATTCATATATAAAAATGAAAGCTATGATAAGATAAAAGATGTCCACGCAACGGATTAACGATTTAGCCATTCAAGCTCAAACCCACTTCTATATAGTTGTTTGTCTATATAAGTGTTTGTCTATATAAGTGTTTGTCTATATAAGTGTTTGTCTATATAAGTGTTGTGTCGAATGGATTAACATAAAAGCTTTTTTCAGAATTGAGTTATGAAATCAAAGCGTTACGGTCAAGAAAAGTATGTGCACAATGGATATCTACACATTTTTTTATAAATACTGTGCTGATAAGCTTAAAACTTTTTGGCGATGCGAGTTAAAAAATGAATGTAAAGCACGTCTTCACACAGCAGCAGATGACGGCCAATTAATTCTACTGATGAATGAAGATAATCATGGAGTGATGTTGCAAAAGCAGAAGTGGACAAGATTGTGAATGCTATGAGGAAAAAGGCATCAGCTTTCAGACCTTTTATATATGCTGCTGTTTGAATAAAATTTACAAATCAAAAACTTTTCACTTTTATGTTTCCCTTATAGTTTTAGTTAAAGTTGTTTTAATAACACACAGGCTGATCATTGGAATAATTTTACTTTTATTTTTCACTTTATATTTCACTTACACACTACATCTCTTTGATCGCTGAGCTAATCAATGTTGTCCTTACCTGCTACACTAATGTAAGGTTACCTCTCAACAGGAATAACAATTGCTCGGCGCCAATGTGGCTGGACCCAAACTGGCCCATGCCAAACCGGTCATGCCAAAATGGCCGGCGCCAAAACATCCTGCTTCGTATTATATCTGCCAGCATCTATTTGACTATTATTATATCTGCCAGCATCTATTTGACCATTATTATATCTGCCAGCAGTTATTTGACCATTATTATATCTGCCAACATTTAATTGACCATTATAATATCTGCCAACATTTAATTGACCATTATAATATCTGCCAACATTTAATTTGACCATTATTATATCTGCCAACATTTAATTGACCATTATAATATCTGCCAACATTTAATTTGACCATTATTATATCTGCCAACATTTAATTGACCATTATTACATCTGCCAACATTTAATTTGACCATTATTACATCTGCCAACATTCATTTGACCATTATTATATCTGCCAACATTTAATTTGACCATTATTATATCTGCCAACATTTATTTGACCATTATTATATCTGCCAACATTTAATTGACAATTATTACATCTGCCAACATTTAATTTGACCATTATTACATCTGCCAACATTTATTTGACCATTATTACATCTGCCAACATTTAATTTGACCATTATTATATCTGCCAACATTTATTTGACCATTATTATATCTGCCAACATTTAATTGACCATTATTACATCTGCCAACATTTAATTTGACCATTATTACATCTGCCAACATTTATTTGACCATTATTACATCTGCCAACATTTAATTTGACCATTATTACATCTGCCAACATTTAATTTGACCATTATTATATCTGCCAACATTTATTTGACCATTATTATATCTGCCAACATTTAATTTGACCATTATTACATCTGCCAACATTTAATTGACCATTATTACATCTGCCAACATTTAATTTGACCATTATTACATCTGCCAACATTCATTTGACCATTATTATATCTGCCAACATTTAATTTGACCATTATTATATCTGCCAACATTTATTTGACCATTATTATATCTGCCAACATTTAATTTGACCATTATTATATCTGCCAACATTTATTTGACCATTATTACATCTGCCAACATTTAATTGACCATTATTACATCTGCCAACATTTAATTTGACCATTATTACATCTGCCAACATTTAATTGACCATTATTATATCTGCCGGCATTTAATTTGACCATTATTATATCTGCCAACATTTAATTTGACCATTATTATATCTGCCAGCATTTAATTGACCATTATTATATCTGCCAGCATTTAATTGACCATTACTATATCTGCCAATGTTTAATTGACCATTATTATATCTGCCTGCATTTATTTGACCATTTTAACCCATAGCTGTCAGCATATCTCTCTTTGGACAAGTCTGTGTTTTGATTAATTTTATCAATGTAAACTGTGATTGTGAAAAGTTCTAGATGTTTTGTGCAAATATGATATCAAAGTACTTGTACAGTAACAACACTTATCAAAGCCTCTTATATCTTACAGCACTATTTTACTTTGGTTACTAAGTAATTTGGAAAATTCTTGGAGATACAATAAACTTTTTTAGTAATAAGAATCATTTTAGTATCGTAACGTAGTGCTGTTTGACAATGACAAAAAATGAAAAGCAATTAATAAAAGAACTAATTTGATAAAATGTCTTCGCCAGCTCTGAGATCCATAATAAAAGTACCTACTGTTGTTGTCACGGCTACAAATAGAATCATCCAACATTCCTGAATTAGTCCAATATCTGACTTAGATCTTAGTTATGTCCCTTTTGCTTCAAAAAGAAAAATCAGACATGCCAAGTTTTACAATGTTTACTCATTAATCAGAAATATTATGGGGAAATGGGAAATTCACATTACATTAACTACATCCTTCACAGACAACTTAACTAATCCTTAAAGCATCAAGATCAATATCAGATTCTAAGGCCTGTATATTTCCCAATGATTTGAAAAACCAATCAAAATGTGGAGTCACGTTGGGTGGGCATGACTAGATGTCATGTTTCCTTCAGGTCATCTTAACTACATGTTTGGTTGTCATGTTTCCTTCAGGTCATCTTAACTACGTGTCTGGTTGGACAGCTATCCTGCAGTAAAGTTGACTAATTTGATGTTTTAAACATGTGATTTTAGCATTATTTACAAACTGTATGGTCAAAGCATTACTTACAGAATGTATGGTCAAAGCATTACTTACAGACTGTATGGTCAAAGCGTTACTTAGAGACTGTATGGTCAAAGCATTACTTACAGACTGTATGGTCAAAGCGTTACTTACAGACTGTATGGTCAAAGCATTACTTACAGACTGTATGGTCAAAGCATTACTTACAGACTGTATGGTCAAAGCATTACTTACAGACTATATGATAATATGGTCAAATCATTACTTACAGACTGTATGGTCAAAGCATTACTTACAGACTGTATGGTCAAAGCATTACTTACAGACTATATGGTCAAAGCATTACTTACAGACTGTATGGTCAAAGCATTACTTACAGACTATATGGTCAAAGCATTACTTACAGACTGTATGGTCAAAGCATTACTTACAAACTGTATGGTCAAAGCATTACTTACAGACTGTATGGTCAAAGCATTACTTACAGACTATATGGTCAAAGCATTACTTACAGACTGTATGGTCAAAGCATTACTTAGAGACTGTATGGTCAAAGCATTACTTACAGACTATATGGTCAAAGCATTACTTAGAGACTGTATGGTCAAAGCATTACTTACAGACTGTATGGTCAAAGCATTACTTACAGACTGTATGGTCAAAGCATTACTTACAGACTGTATGGTCAAAGCATTACTTACAGACTGTATGGTCAAAGCATTACTTACAGACTATTTGGTCGAAGCATTACTTACAGACTATATGGTCAAAGCATTACTTACAGACTGTATGGTCAAAGCATTACTTACAGATTGTATGGTCAAAGCATTACTTAGAGACTATATGGTCAAAGCATTACTTACAAACTGTATGGTCAAAGCATTACTTAGAGACTATATGGTCAAAGCATTACTTACTGACTGTATGGTCAAAGCATTACTTACAGACTGTATGGTCAAAGCATTACTTACAGACTGTATGGTCAAAGCATTACTTACAGACTATATGGTCAAAGCATTACTTACAGACTATATGGTCAAAGCATTACTTACAGACTATATGGTCAAAGCATTAATTACAGACTATATGGTCAAAGCATTACTTACAGACTGTATGGTAAAAGCATTACTTACAGACTGTATGGTAAAAGCATTACTTACAGACTATATGGTCAAAGCATTACTTACAGACTATATGGTCAAAGCATTACTTAGAGACTGTATGGTCAAAGCGTTACTTAGAGACTGTATGGTCAAAGCGTTACTTAGAGACTGTATGGTCAAAGCGTTACTTACAGACTATGGTCAAAGCGTTACTTACAGACTGTATGGTCAAAGCGTTACTTACAGACTGTATGGTCAAAGCATTACTTACAGACTGTATGGTCAAAGCATTACTTACAGACTATATGGTCAAAGCATTACTTACAGACTGTATGGTCAAAGCATTACTTACAGACTGTATGGTCAAAGCATTACTTACAGACTGTATGGTCAAAGCATTACTTACAGACTGTATGGTCAAAGAATTACTTACAGACTGTATGGTCAAAGAATTACTTACAGACTGTATGGTCAAAGCATTACTTACAGACTGTATGGTCAAAGCATTACTTACAGACTATATGGTCAAAGCATTACTTACAGACTGTATGGTCAAAGCATTACTTACAGACTGTATGGTCAAAGCATTACTTACAGACTGTATGGTCAAAGCATTACTTACAGACTATATGGTCAAAGCATTACTTACAGACTGTATGGTCAAAGCATTACTTACAGACTGTATGGTCAAAGCATTACTTACAGACTGTATGGTCTAAGCATTACTTACAGACTGTATGGTCTAAGCATTACTTACAAACTGTATGGTCAAAGCATTACTTACAGACTATATGGTCAAAGCATTACTTACAGACTATATGGTCAAAGCATTACTTACAGACTATATGGTCAAAGCATTACTTACAGACTATATGGTCAAAGCATTACTTACAGACTGTATGGTCAAAGCATTACTTACAGACTATATGGTCAAAGCATTACTTACAGACTGTATGGTCAAAGCATTACTTACAGACTATATGGTCAAAGCATTACTTACAGACTGTATGGTCAAAGCATTACTTAGAGACTATATGATCAAAGCATTACTTACAGACTGTATGGTCAAAGCATTACTTACAGACTGTATGGTCAAAGCATTACTTACAGACTGTATGGTCAAAGCATTACTTACAGACTGTATGGTCAAAGCATTACTTACAGACTGTATGGTCAAAGCATTACTTACAGACTGTATGGTCAAAGCATTACTTAGAGACTGTATGGTCAAAGCATTACTTACAGACTGTATGGTCAAAGCATTACTTAGAGACTGTATGGTCAAAGCATTACTTACAGACTGTATGGTCAAAGCATTACTTACAGACTGTATGGTCAAAGCATTACTTACAGACTGTATGGTCAAAGCATTACTTACAGACTGTATGGTCAAAGCATTACTTAGAGACTGTATGGTCAAAGCATTACTTAGAGACTGTATGGTCAAAGCATTACTTACAGACTGTATGGTCAAAGCATTACTTACAGACTGTATGGTCAAAACATTACTTACAGACTGTATGGTCAAAGCATTACTTACAGACTATATGGTCAAAGCATTACTTACAGACTGTATGGTCAAAGCATTACTTACAGACTGTATGGTCAAAGCATTACTTACAGACTACATGGTCAAAGCATTACTTACAGACTGTATGGTCAAAGCATTACTTACAGACTGTATGGTCAAAGCATTACTTACAGACTGTATGGTCAAAGCATTACTTACAGACTGTATGGTCAAAGCATTACTTACAGACTGTATGGTCAAAGCATTACTTACAGACTGTATGGTCAAAGCATTACTTACAGACTGTATGGTCAAAGCATTACTTACAGACTGTATGGTCAAAGCATTACTTACAAACTGTATGGTCAAAGCATTACTTACAGACTGTATGGTCAAAGCATTACTTACAGACTGTATGGTCAAAGCATTACTTACAGACTGTATGGTCAAAGCATTACTTACAGACTACATGGTCAAAGCATTACTTACAGACTGTATGGTCAAAGCATTACTTACAGACTATATGGTCAAAACATTACTTACAGACTGTATGGTCAAAGCATTACTTACAGACTATATGGTCAAAACATTACTTACAGACTGTATGGTCAAAGCATTACTTACAGACTATATGGTCAAAGCATTACTTACAGACTGTATGGTCAAAGCATTACTTACAGACTATATGATCAAAGCATTACTTACAGACTGTATGGTCAAAGCATTACTTAGAGACTATATGGTCAAAGCATTACTTACAGAGCCCAAGCTAAGTCTGAATAAAAGTGCCCACATATGACAGTGGAGCTGAGGAGATGGTGTGGGACAATATTTCTTAATACCAGATGACAATTTACAATGACTACATGATGATGTAAGTTGTCAGAAATTTTTCACACCATCGGCTGCTTTTTATTGTTTTGAGTTTAATGCCATTTTTCAGTTCATGGCAGCCAGTATAAATTGTGGAGGTAGAACCCAGGAAAACCCTGGTAAGAATCACTGAGCCACATAGGACTATTGGATGAATTCTTGGATTGTTACAAGATAATATTAGAAAAATATATTTATAGGACAATGTCAACTGCAAAAATGTGGTCATGGCACTAATTTTTTTTAAGATGTGTGGAAATAACATATTATGGGATATTGTGGAAATAACATATTATGGGATACTGTGAGTAAGAATTTTTATACCGCTATCTGACCTATGACTAAATTCATGGATTTATCAAATAAAAAGCTTTGGGTTATCAAGCTTCATGGATTTGAATGGATTGTATATCATGCAGATGAATAAACTCTAAGTTGTACATTTATTTGTTATATATTCCACTCAATAATATATAGAGAACATCTGCTTAAAACTAGTGAACAAAGGATATATTTCCTGAAGTGGGTACAAACACTTATGTACATCTGTCATTCTCTCACAGCATGCAAATTCTCATTTTTATTTTATACTCAAATTGTATTGGCTAGCAAGATGTAGTCTGTGTGTAGTCTGTATAACACAGTGAAGTAGCAAATTTCTTACTGAATCCTGTATGATGGCCATGGTTTACTATTTATGTTGTGCTGTGTTTTGTGATTATTTACACAGAAAATAGAAAGTTAAATATTTCTCCTTTCCACTTCAAAGTAAAACAGAACATTAGTTAAAAACAAATTAACAACTTGTTGGATTTAAACTAGAGTTGGCTTTAAGGGGAAGGCAGACATTTGCCATAAGTCACTCTAGCAAATTATCACAATTAATATACTTGGAAAATCCAGCAATTCACAGCCTAGCATAAAATAAAATATATTTTACATAAGGTTTGTCTTTATTTATCCTATCTTGCAAGAAATTTATAGGTGGGTCAAAGAGAAATCGGCTTTTTAGCCTTAAATGTGTGGGTGGGGGTTTGACTCGTAACTGAGTCGACATACAAGCAAATGCAAATTGTAACAACTTTTACATGCTTTTGATATGAAAGGGGACCTTAATAAATAAAATATAAATGGGGAGCAAGAGTAAGATGAATGTCAAAATGGAGGCAGATGTAATAGATTTTTGTATGGAAAGCTTGAGTTTGAATTCTATATATTTTTATGACTGTCTTACCACGGATAGACAGATGACAAATCAACAACAGTGTCACTACACAAAGGAACAGTATTAGCCTTTTGCTGTATCTCATGTCACCAAATGGCTGAAAAGAAAAAGAAGCATGGTTATTCAATCAAGTAATTGAAATCAAACCAAATTAGTGTTTGGAACCTCACTTTTTCATTCAAAGAGGTCATCAAGCTAATTATAGCAACAGCAGTCTAAGTAGTAGAGGTACATGTAGTAGCCTATTTATTGTTATGGGTTTTTAAAAATAGATTTATTGTTATGGGTTTTTAAAAATAGATTTATTGTTATGGGTTTTTAAAAAAAGATTTATTGTTATGGGTTTTTAAAAATACGATCTACAGAAAAATTACATTATGTAAAAGTCAAAATTCCTAAGTGGGAAATTGATCCTACTGATTCCATAGAAAGATCATTGTTTGTTGGATTTTTAAATTCATAATCTTTAGAAAATCCATTTTAAAAATTAGTACTCCTCAATAACAGTGATCTTTAAATTTTAGTCTTTAGAAAATCCATTATAAAAACTAGTGCTCCCTCAATAACAGTGATCTTTAAATTTTAGTCTTTAGAAAATCCATTATAAAAACTAGTACTCCTAAATAACAGTGCTCTTTAAATTCATAGTCTTTAGAAAGTAGAAAATCCATTATAATAACTGGTAATCCATAAATAACGGTGGAAACACAATAACAAGAGTAGAAAAAAGTGCCACTATCAATTCATCAATTAAAATCTCTAAACTTAACTGAATTAGGTTAACAAAATTAACTACTGCTTAACACATTAACCCCTAGCGACGACTTTACGGGGTATGAGGTAGTAGCCTACTTCCATGGTCTGTAGCATCAAGGTCATACATGATACACTAAAGTGGGTGGTATCATTGAAAAGTAGACAGATGTAGCTCTACAATGATAGCAAGTAATCTGGACATTTTAATTGTATTACAAAATACAGAGGGAAAAACCGAAGTTTTTGGACCCGTTTTTTTTCACCCAAAAATCGCCCATGGTCGGGTTCCGAATTTGTGTCCAGATTTTAGACTTTATGACCTCAGATCTACGGCAGACCGGTCTGAGACACACACAGACAGGTGAACCTGTGCAAAAAGTAGGATAAGGTGGACATTTTGAATAAAGAGTCTTCTACATACGAAAATTATGGGTCCGTTAAGCAAAAAAAAAAAAAGAAGAAGTCCGATTTTTGCCCTTCTGCTCATGCGCCAGTAAACTAACCAATGAAAAACATTTTCTGTATCATTAGTAACCATTTGTCTAACAGATTATTGTTTGGAAATCGATGGATTACGATGTATTTAGAAATAGTCCCAAAATATGTTTCCTACTCACATTTCATGCGAAAACAGCAAAAACCTCCAGGGGTTAATGTGTTAACTGAATCAGATTAACAAAATTAGCTACAGCTTAACTGAATTAGGTTAACAAAATTAGCTACAGCTTAGCTGAATTAGGTTAACAAAATTAGCTACAGCTTAACTGAATTAGGTTAGCAAAATTAGCTACTGCTTAACTGAATTAGGTTAGCAAAATTAGCTACTGCTTGACCTAATTAGGTTAGCAAAATTAGCTACTGCTTGACCTAATTAGGTTAACAATGGGCTACCTTTATCAGGGTTGATCAAATCCCATAGCCAGAAACCTATGCTAATCTACCTTTAAAAAAAAATACCCTCCATTTATTCATTCACAATGTGTGAATTCTGCAGAAAGTGGATGTTGATAACTGTAGCATGAGTGCAAGTTCTGTTTCCACTTTGAATCTATTGTGCAAAGCAACCAAATTAATCAACCAATCAAAATAGTTAAAAGAAAACATAACCCAGTATGATTAATTACTATTGTTTTAATTGAGCATACTGTGTCTGTGGTGGTCAGTCTTTGTTCTCTTAGTGCTGACTGTGGGAGTCAATCTTTGTTCTCTAAGCACAGTCTGTGGGGATCAGTCTTTGTTCTCTAAGTGCTGACTATGAGAGTCAATCATTGTTCTTTAAGTCCAGTCTGTGGGGATCAGTTTTTGTTCTCTAAGTGCAGTTTGTGGGGGTCAATCTTTGTTCTCTAAGTGCAGTCTGTGGTGGTCAATCTTTGTTCACTAAGTGCAATTTGTGGGGTTCAAATTTTGTTCTCTAAGTGCAGTTTGTCATGGTCAGTCATTTTTCTCTAAGTGCAGTCTGTGGTGGTCAATCTTTATTCTGTAAGTGCACTCTGTGGTGATCAATCTTTGTTCTCTTAATGCTGACTGTGGGAGGCAATCCTTGTTCTCTAAGTGCAGTTTGTGGGGGTCAATCTTTGTTCTCTAAGTGCAGTCTGTGGGGGTCAGTCTTTGTTCTCTAAGTGCAGTCTGTGGGGGTCAGTCTTTGTTCTCTAAGTGCAGTCTGTGGGGGTCAGTCTTTGTTCTCTAAGTGCAGTCTGTGGGGGTCAGTCTTTGTTCTCTAAGTGCAGTCTGTGGGGGTCAGTCTTTGTTCTCTAAGTGCAGTCTGTGGGGGTCAGTCTTTGTTCTCTAAGTGCAGTCTGTGGGGGTCAGTCTTTGTTCTCTAAGTGCAGTCTGTGGGGGTCAGTCTTTGTTCTCTAAGTGCAGTCTGTGGGGGTCAGTCTTTGTTCTCTAAGTGCAGTCTGTGGGGGTCAGTCTTTGTTCTCTAAGTGCAGTCTGTGGGGGTCAGTCTTTGTTCTCTAAGTGCAGTCTGTGGGGGTCAGTCTTTGTTCTCTAAGTGCAGTCTGTGGGGGTCAGTCTTTGTTCTCTAAGTGCAGTCTGTGGGGGTCAGTCTTTGTTCTCTAAGTGCAGTCTGTGGGGGTCAGTCTTTGTTCTCTAAGTGCAGTCCATTTAATTGTTTGCCAGGCAAGAAGCATTGGTCTCCTGTAATAATTACATAAACAACAGGTGATAAGCACCACACATGAGTGCTACATATTAGGTTTGATCATGCTTCCAATGAAATTCTTCTGATAGTTAATCATTAGAAACAAGTGCCTATCATTTTTAAATACACATCAATGAAATCTCACAAGTTATATTATTAACATATTAACACTGTACAAAGGTTCAAATTCTGACATCCATCGTAAAAATGTTTAACAAGCTCACAGTATGCCTGATACAAACAAATATTATAATTAAAATGCAACTGAAATTTTTTTAAAAAAATATATTTCTTATTAGTAAAATAAACCCAGAAAATATTCACATAATTATGGTTGCACGAAAGAATGTGAGACTGACCTAGACACTGCCAATCACATTGGATCCCAAGAATGTATGAAGACCGCTTCTTAAATTCAAATAATTTTGTGGACCTCCACATGCTAAGGAGCTGGCCTCACTCCAAAGCTATATGAAATGATCACAAACACCTTGGAAAACCCCTGCAGCCCACAAGTTGGAAACCACTGGCCTATAAGAAGAAAATGACATGATAAGAAACTGTACTGAATTATGTGATAGAAAAATAGAATAAACAAAGATGCTGTTATATGTACCATGTCAATATGGCAGGATATAAAACTTGCTGATCTTAAAGTATTTCTACAATCCTATTTTCATTCTCTCCATCAATTTTGTTAGGCTTACTCACAAGACCTTAGGACACTTGATCTTGCCTTCTGTGAATCTGAGCTTATCCTGGGATGCAATGAGTGGACTAATAAAATTATTAGTAGTAAATCATTTTTGTTACCAGAAAGTTGAAGTTCAATAACAGACTGTGTTTATAATAATTTTTTAATTGTAATCTCATTTTACTTTTTGTATCAAATCTATTGCACTGTATTTTGAGAATGACATGCATTTCCAATAACCATTACCTGTATCCAGGTGTGATAATGGCATTTCCAAAAAGCATTACCTGTATCCATGTTTGATAATGAAATGTGTTTCCAATAACCATTACCTGTATCCAGGTTTGATAATAACGTATTTCCAATAACCACTACCTGTATCCAGGTTTGATAATAACATGTATTTCCAATAACCATTACCTGTATCAAGGAGTGATAACGACATGTATTTCCAATAACCATTACCTGTATCCAGGTATGGTAATGGCATTTCCAATAACCATTACCTGTATCCAGGTTTGATAATAACATATTTCCAATAACCATTACCTGTATCCATGTTTGATAATGACATTTCTTTCCAATTACCATTACCTGTATTCAGGTTTGAAAATGACATTTATTTCCAATAACCATTACCTGTATCCATGTTTGATAATGACATATTTTTCCAATAACCATTACCTGTATCCAGGTTTGATAATAACGTATTTCCAATAACCATTACCTGTATCCATGTTTGATAATGACATTTATTTCCAATAACCATTATCTGTATCCATGTTTGATAATGACATATATTTCCAATAACCATTACCTGTATCCAGGTTTGATAATAACGTATTTCCAATAACCATTACCTGAATCAAGGAGTGATAACTACATGTATTTCCAATAACCATTACCTGTATCCAGGTGTGAAGTTTGAGCAGAGCAGTCAGCTTTGTACTGTGAAACATTAGCAAAATCTGTGAAATAATAAAACATATCCTCAAAATTCTGGAAATAATCTAATCTGCTTTGATTTGTAGGGCTGTGCTGTAATACCTCAAATGACAATTCATAATTTAATATTTAACTTTAATATCAACATACTAGTAGTGTTTCCAACTGGATTTTTTGGATGGCATCACACCATGGTGGTTTTTTTAAAACTTTTTCTAACTTGAATTATCTTTCATAAGATGGTTTGGTCTTGTCAAATTTCTATATTCTAATGACTCACCAATTACTGACCATTCATTGCAGAAGCTAACACTAATTGTAGAGCTTAGAGTAGTTTTTGTGTTTTATAATGTACACTGTATATAAACTGTCTTCTGCCAAACTACAAGAACACAACAAGCTATGAGATGAACATTTTGTATGCATATAACATGAATGTATAAATGATAATGAAATGTATTACCTGACTTCTTATATTTAAAGCGACTGCTCCAGTGGCCTAGTGGTTAGAGCATAAACCTCAGATGCAAAAGGTCATGGGTTTGATCCCAGACAGAGCCATACCAAAGACTTACAAAAATGGTACTAACAGCTGCATCGCTTGGCACTCAGCATTAAGAGGTTAGCGTCAGGACTTGATGGCCTGGTGTCAAGATAATGTAACTGAGTGGGACATCATGCTATATGTCTGCGGCATGATGCCTCAGTGCTAGACATCACTATAAACTGTCATACTGCAGACAGCATAGCGATATTACAGAATTTTATTTAAACCTACGTTAAAATTCCAAATCACACACACACACACACGCGCACACACATATATTTAAGACAAAACTCTGTAAGCCGCTTCCTTTATCAAGTATAAAAGATGATTAAACCAGGAACATTTATTGTACTGATATCTCCCAAAAACATGTAGTAATTTAATAAAGTATAATAATAATAATAAAAATGATACTGGTATTATTATTGTTACTGTTATGTTGCTGTTGTTGTTGTTGTTGTTGTAGGGTTTAATGCCTAAATTTACAGCACACAATAGGCTATACATGGTGGTCAATATTATTGGTGGAAACCCGGGAAAAGCCCTGTCAAGAAACACGACCCACAAGAAGCTACTGACAAGCTTTCTCACATACCCACATCACATGGCCGAATCTGAAACTAAAACCCACGCAGACAGAGGTGAGATGGCAGTGATCCGTAATGGAGTGGAAAGGCATCAACAACTCTCTAAAGGTTGTCACAGAGAGTGTACAACAACAGCATGCTGATCCTAAACACTAAGATTTCTGTATACTCTCCTGTATGCCAGTGAAACCTGGACTCTGTATGCCTCACAAGAAGAAAAACCTGAGAGCCTTTCATGTGATATGTCTCCGACGCATACTTGGGATCACTTGGAGTGATTGAGTAACAAACAATGTGGTGCTTGAACATGCCAAGATTCCAAGCATAGTCACAATCCTCTGCCAACGTCACATCAGATGGCTGTACATATATATCGGATGGATGACAGATGGATCCCCAAAGACCTTCTTTATTCGGAACATACCTCTGGCAAAAGGTCTATCAGACAGCCACATCTCTGCTTCAAGGATGTCTGCAAGCACAACATGAAAGCCTTAAACATTGATGTCAACACCTGAGAAGAGCTTGCTCTTGACAGGCACAGCTGGTGACATGCTATGATCACTGGTTTAAAAGCTGGAAAGGATAAGCTATGCTTGTTAGCTGATCAAAAGCGATCTCGGACGAAGAAGAGGCAGATCTAACACACACAAAACTCAACTTTCAAGTGCAGCAGGGACTGCTATTCCCATGTTGGGATACAACTACAGACACTGCACAACCACCAACCAGGACATCTCTCATAGGCACACTTCCCTCGAGACTAACATACACACATGTCAATAATAATGCTAAACATGGAATCATGAAGAACTAAACAGCACTATTCAAATTCAACAGCAACTAGATGCAATTAAGAAACTATCTCTCCACTCATGATTCTGTCAAGCAACAATTGCTAGAGTGTTAGGAGTCTCAGGTGGAATTTACAGAAGATGCAAAACAGTTATTTCAACCAGTTACAAAAGCTGCCATGGGTCTTCCTGCCCATGTTAGAGCAAACCACAGCAACAAAAGGAGACAACTAAAAAGCAAAAAAGATTCTAAGAGAACATTCTGGTGAAATGGCTGTGGATCAACCACAAACACAAGAAATACTTGATGATATTGATCAGCTTCGTTCTGAAGTAACTGATGTAAGGGATCTTATACCAGCACAAGAACCAGAACCAGAATTAGCAAGAGAGTGAAATAAAGTGAATGATAAGAGTGATAACAAAAGAGAGTACATGTATTGCCATCATTAAAAAAAACTGAGTCTGAGAGAATTATCTGTGTTTGCAGTGCAAAGTTTTGATAAAAGAAAAAAAACAATTTGAAGCCTGAGTATGCTGATAATATTACAGATCCGAAAAATGGATTGCTGATTTAATCAGGCCCAAAATAATGATACAAAATATAATGTATTTATCAATGGAATAGATAACTATCTTACACATTTACAACAACCAGGGAAAAAAATCCATAAAAGGTCTTGCCAATGAAAAAAAAACACAAAAATTTTTTTGTTGACCGATAAACGTTGCTTGGATAATTTCCTTGCTGATGTTGAAGATGGGCCGGCAATAACTCCCCAGAAATCATTAATCAGAGATTATCTACAGGTGATATCATGGACATTATGGTTGCATGTTATCCTCTAATTTTGGTTGGAATGGTAATGTGTTCTGAATATCTGAAGAGATTTCCTTCAGAGATGCGATAAGTGGAAGTTTATCAGATTTTGATTTGACTAGATTTACATGTATTGAATAATTTTTGTTAACGGAAATCACCATCCAATTGTTTATGTTTGGTTTGGTTATATTTCAGGGAAATGTTGCTCTCTTACAAAATATGCTTGATGCTGTAATTTAAAATCAGTGATGCTCTGTGATGCAATAATATTTGTCCACATCTTAACAGGTGTGATGGTTGTTGTAAAACAATGCGTGTATTTAATTATTTCAGAACTTTTATATGATTGTTTTGACGCCTACACATAGACTCAACTGAAAGATGAACAAGCATGGGGTGAAATCTCATACTTATCACAACTTCTTTATGCATGGTTTTACTTAAACTATACAACTGTTTCACCTGCTGGTTTGCAAAAATCTCACACATCCATGAACGTAAGATAATAAGAAAAATGTAATTATTAATATCCACAATATAATAATGAACTTAATAAATCAATATTAATATGTGTTTATTATTAACAGCTGAAACATTGAACTCCTGTAAAAATTTCAATACAAGCTGTTAATATTAAATGTTCTTACTTTCAAACTGTTGCTAAAATGTGCAGTTTCCAGCTTCTTTTTAATTTGATGTTGCATCACTTGCAGAAATTAAAATATAATTATAATATTAAATGTTACAGATATAAATTATACATACACAACCAATATGCACTATGGTAATTTGTATATATACAATATAACTGAAATGTGTTTCAGTTTTTATTTTGTTCCGGCACTTTGGTGTGTTTCAATATTTTGATGCAAAACAATCTGGGTCAGAACTGTGAAATTCATAGAAACTTTAGAAATATAAATCAAATTAGCTTTATTAATACCACGATATACTGCATTCAAGGCTTAGTAGACTAGGCCTAGTGACGGGTGTTTTTTTTATGCAACATGAAATAGACTTGTGTGTAGACAACAAAAAGAAACTTATGTGCTAGTGTCTTTTCTTTCTTTTACTTATTTGCTCTGAAACAAAGTATCATTGCATACATCAACATAGATGACAGGAGAGAGGTTGTTCGTACATGTCACGGGGTGACTCGTAATGACCAGGGAAAATAAGTCTGAACTTTCAAGCGTAAACATAATGCATTGTACTCATAGTAATGGATACAGACCGGTATAAGATTACTGAAATATATTCAAAATAAAATGCATTGGACTCATGCTAATAGATAATAATAATAATAATAATAATAATAATAATAATAATAATAATAATAATGAGGACTATGTATAGCGCCTAATCTTTAGAAGCTCTAAGTGCTTTACAACATCTATAATATTACTATTCTATGGAAAATCAAATGACAAAAACAATGAAATTGGAAAACATAAAAAAACATGCTGAAACATATAAGATACAAAACATTATTTGGTCTCTAAGTTTGTTCCTGTAGTCGAAAAAACTGAGTTTTAAGAGCACTCTTAAAAGGGACCACTGTGTCACATCACAATTAATTTTACTATATATTCTCTACATATATTTCTCAGTACTGGACTTTCCACTGTGTGAAAATCAATACAAATCATATGTTAATCTAAAATACCTCCAAAGATGACTTCACGGTCAAGTTCTTGTCAAGAGTTCATCGGAATTTCTTTGCGAGGCTGCACTGTAAAGTGTAAACAGAACAGCATGTAAAGAGAACATATATTTCACTTCCGGATCATCACTAAGGCCTTATTATTCAATGTGCCAAAATACACACAGACAACCACTCTCTGAGCTCATATTCTCAAGAATAAACAATTACCTTTAAATCCCTACCAAAATGCATCAATATAACTCTTCTATCACCACCAAAATGAGAGAGAAGAAAAAAGGTTCTAAAAATAGACTTGAACTACTGGAAATACTAATTGTGATGCGATTCCATTTGTACACAACAAGGTTCCGGTATCGCAGATATCGCAGGAATAAAGTCAGTACATTTACAATTAACGGACATGTATGATGCATTACCTATACAAAATATACAGTTTAAGTTAAAGTGTCGATACAACTCCAATGAAAAACTTCATGAATCATACAAATGTTGTTAGTGGAGTAAATATTTTTAAAACCTTTGTATTATGTGCCAAACATTATATAACGTAATTTGAAATAAAAGTGATTTAAACTATAATTGCTAAAATACACATTTAACTGGTATTGAACATTTCTGTGCATTGACTATATAAGAAATAGTATTTTTTAATAATAATAATAATAATAATAATGATAATAATGGGAGAGAAGGGGGACAGTGAACATCAAACGGTAACGGTACAGTTAGACATGTTGGCAGAGTTAAGGAGATTGAAATAAATGTATCAGACTTCTTTAATACGACCCAAGAGAAAAAGACCTTCCCGAGCTAAACAGCCCAACCCTGTTAATACGCCTGAGATACCCCACCCTAGTGATTTCTACCAAATCATCGACAGGAGCAAGTCTAGAAGTAGAGCTTGGCCGTAGCAAAGTGATAAGGCTGATTACGTCCAATTCCTGAGTTTGTTTGTTTGTTGTTAAATTCAACAACACCCAATGGTATTTTTCAGGGTCACCCAGCTCTTGAAGAGAGATAGTAATGCAATTGCCACTCAAAATCCTTTTCTCACCCATGATGTACGTGTTTGGATGTGTGCGTGTAGGTCCTTATTCTAAAAAATCAAAACCAAGAGACAGCTTTTCTGATTGGTCTATTCTGGTAACAATTCTACAATCTAATCCCAACACTAAACTTTTAAACGTTCATAGACTACTCCGGTGTCTTTGTTCTCTCTCTCTCTCTCTCTCTCTCTCTCTCTCTCTCTCTCTCTCTCTCTCTCTCTCTCTCTTTCTCTCTCTCTCTCTCTCTCTCTCTCTCTCTCTCTCTCTCTCTCTCTCTCTCTCTCTCTCTCTCTCTCTCTCTTTTCTCTTTTAAATTTGTTCACTGTCACAGATTTTTTCTTCTTTTCTTCATCACTTTCTTCTCGTTTCGTTTTCTTCTCTTTTTTTCTATTTCTAGACATGTATGTTTTTTTACTCCTTTTGGGAGAGTACCTCTTCTTCTTGTTCGAAACCCATCTCTTCCTTTTGCTCCTGTTGTTTCTTAGGGCAGAATGAAGACCAGTCTCCTTTCTCTTGACAGTTCTTCTGTTTTGAATTTTTGACTGTCTGGACACTCTGTAGTCCATTGCTTTTACTGGACATTATGTTATTATTTCCCTTTTGTTTGACAGATATAGCAAGTATCTTAATATTTATCTGAAAGAATGGGGAGTTATCTATCGATCTGAAGAAAACTTTCGTATGACATCTTGCAAAGCACTGAAGATTGATCTGACTTGGTTCTTTTATCGTTCTGATTGGTTTGACAGTGAAATGAATACTGGGAGGGAAGACACTGACACTTTTTATAGGGAAGACACTCGCCTGACATAGCGTTTAAAATGTAGTCATTTGACTTTTTGCAATCATTTTGAATCGATCGCATCATTTCATGGAAAAAGGAAAAGAAATGGAGATGCAAAAACGCGATTAATTGCCTCACACAGTAGCTAGAGTCTTGGCTCTAATTCATGCCAGAGATTTTGAAGATGACATGAGTGAGACAGAATCCATACCCACAGAGTCTTCACAAAGCCAAATTCTACCACAACTAATAAACCCCCACAATTACAATCACATCTGAGAGACGGAAAAGCGAACTCTAGAAAATTTAGAATAACAGCCTACACATACACGGCGAAGTTTAAAGATTTGAAGTCCGACTATACCACTGAATAAAGCAGAATCGTTCATCACCGAGGTGTGGGATTCTTTAACAACCACAATGAAACCACAATGTGAAGCCAAATAAGATGATCGCTTGAGACTTTTCATTCATCACGATAGACAGTAGTATATGGGGATACTCTAGCGGCAATGGGAAATCCAGTCAAAAAGGTCGTGGGAACATCTAGCGACAAGGGGAATTTAACATGGGGAAATGTAACATGGAGCGAATGGGAAATTGAACATAGCGACAAAAATGGGGTCACTTTAGTGTCATTGGGACCTTAACGTTAAAAATGGGTATATCAAAATTAGTGTTTATGGGAATTTAAAATGGGAATGTCACCTGAAGTTCTAAGGGAATTGAAAATTGGTGACTCAGTTGCGTTTATAGGGTCAAAATTATTGACAGGGTAAAATGAATGTATTGGGACAAAGGGCTGATAGGGACAAACATAGATATACAGAAAGAAACAAATACACATTGAAACACACAGAAAAGAGGGCAGAGATGTTCTAAAGAAAGATCCACAGATAATAAAAGTCTAAGATATGGGTTCAAAACATTTATTCAAGTATATATAAGGGCTCTCTGCCCTGTGCTTTAGTCTAAGCACTATCCATTTAAAACATTCAAACCTAGACATGGAACAAATCTATTCACATGTTATCTATTTCTTGGATCTAGAAAAAATACTTTTAAAATTAAAGTTTATGCCTTCAAAAAAAGACCTTACTTTACATACAACGCATAAACATTTCATATAAGAATGACACTTTTCATACAACAATTAATATCCATTTTTAAGAAAAAAGCTAAACCAAAACAAGTAACAAACAATCAAATAGGAGAAAGTTCATGTTGCTTTTCTATATCCGTCACACACATTGTTTAAAATCTGGTCAGCTATCGCTTGTGTCCCAGCGTAGATGTTTCCCATTACGTACCTCTTTCATTCGTAAATCTGCTTGAGTCTTACGCTCGATACTTGGTGTGTGAAATGATTCATCTTTCTCGCTTGGCAGTGTTAGTCACAATGAACTATCGGTCTTGGACGATATCCCTTTTTATATGCTGACCAACATCGACGTGACCGTACGGTAAAGTGAAGTGATTGGGAAGCCGCACTCTCTTCTGGTACACGATTTGATAGACATTTTTTAAAGATATACTGAGGATTTGGTTTGTGGGTAAACGTACGATCTTGTGCGGTTCGTGGGTGGTCACTTTAAAAGTTTCATCCTGTCCAGACTTCAAGGCATCTTTTAGCATGTCAAAGTTCACCAATCGACTGGTGCGATAATTGAGAGTCAATCCTTTCACTTTACATTCGGTGTGCATTTCTCCTTGACGGTTTATTCGTATCCGTAACTTTTAGGACCGCCACTTGCAAAACTTAGAATCTTGTCGTCGGGATGTTCATCTGTCCAGGCTCCTAAACAGTCTCCTTCGATGTCAGGGTGACGTTGACCGAGGCGATCAATGTAGATGCAACTGTCCGTGTCAAAATACAGGACGCGATCTCCATGGAGTTCTAACGCTTCGTACACTTCTAACCGAGCATGGGCTGTCACGTAAGCCGCAATGATGACATTTCCAAATTTGTCGGCTTCTGCAAAGTCTAGTTCTTCTTCGTAATTGACTAAGATCAAGTCCTCACGAATGACGTCCACGTGTTTGATGTATTTGGTTTTGTCGTGAATCAAAAGACGGTCGTTGTGCCATTTTGCCCCAAAAGCAATTTAACATCACTTTGGCAAACGATCGCCTTCCTTCGTTTTTCTCGATGTGGTCTAAAGTGATATCTTCCTGCTCCCTATATTTTTCTTTGAATTTCTTTTGGTCTTCGGGAGTGTGGCACCAGGAAGGATAGCCGCTAGCTTCTTGTTTTAGTTTCAGAAAGGCATCTACGTAGTCTGCAAAAATACCTTTCCGTGTCTCGTCGCCCTTGTGATATTGTTGTGTCTTGGGAAAGTGGTAAATTTTGTACACTTCTAACAGTCGGTATCCCAGGTCCAGAGCTTTAAACGATTCCACGCTAACCCACGTTCCTGTTAAGGCGCGTTCTTCCTGGCTGTGCTGACAAGGTTGGTCTTGGTTGCACGTTTCGGCACAAATTTGACACAAAGGAAACATCAGTTTCCCTTGGCAATGGTGAGGTAAAACGGGATGGTACAAGTCTGTAGGAGGCAAGACTTTGCACTTGATCAATCCTTCGTACTGTCGATGTGGTCCAGGTGAATGTGTTCTGTCATCAATTGTGGATGCCCTACGGGAAAGTGACAATATTTGCACACTTAAGGATACAGCGAACACACGTCCAAGTATTTGATTTCTTCTCCCTTTTCTTCGTCCGCCTGGTACAGCAAACAGATGACATTCGCTCGTCCTCCGTACCAACTTACCCGGGTGTTCAGTGGGTCCACCAACTTGTAACTTTCTGCAATGCGTTTAAACTCGGGATCGGTTTTCAAACGGTGATCGTACTCATGTTCCCACATTTCCACCACTTGGTATCCTTGCTGTTCTAACTTCAAACGCCGCTGACAAGTTGTCTGGTACAAGTCTTCCATGGTCCGTTATAAAAACTGATTTTTGGTGTCACGTTGAGGATAACACATGGAACATCCGTGAAATAAGCATCCGTTAAACTCGTACACGATCTGAGGGTTTACTAAGTCCCAGCCATCCACCGAATATGTTTCGATGGTCTTTTCGCCTCCTCCGTTGCGGGCGTGTTTGATATATTTGTTTTCCTTGTCACACAAATAATGTAGCCAGCTTAGGGCTTTGACCGAGTATTGACGTTTGACAAAGTTCGTCGTTTGAGGGCTTATGACAGCCAGGGTGTTTTCGGGCATGAATCGATTGCGGTACACTAAAGAACACGCTTTGGCGATGGTACAAGCTTCTTTCAAAGGATCGATCCCTCCGTGCTCCATGAAGAATTCTCGAAATTTTCCACAACAACGTCGTAAAATGTCCACGTCAGATCGACAATACTTTAACGTTTCTCCCTGAAAGTCGAACGGGTCCGAGGCGTGAGTCTGGTACCAAGCGAAGAAAACTTCTCGTTGTTCGGTACGCATGTTGTCGGGGTCGTAATAGTGAGCCTCAGGCAAATGGGGTAGTACGGCACGTTGATTGGCTTCGGTATTGAAAAAGTGCGGGAAATAACCTTTGGCCATTTCTGGCATTCCAAACGTTTTAGGCATGCGACTCAAAGGCATGGCCAAGTAACTCATCGAATCTTTAAACTGCACCCATCTTTGAACCCGTCTTAATTGATAAAAAGAGAACTGTCACTGTGAGTCAGGATTCCAAACCAGGAATTTTGACTGGGATTGACAAACCGTATTACGAGAGAGCTTATCCAGTGACCGCGGTTGTTTATGGAATTTATCCGTTAAATGATTAAACGAGTATTGAGAAACTAAAACCCATGAAACTGTCACCGTTGACTTCGTCAAGAATAAATTGTGTAGCAGAACGAATAATAGATTATATTTTAAATGCGTTGCGTGGTAACAAATTGAGGGATCTAAGTCGTAAAAAAATAAACGAATGGGGATTAACAGTGAAGAAGAGCGGTGCAACAATTCAAAAAGTGGCCGCGTTAGAGCGGATACTAAAATGTCCAATAACCGTAGCGACAGTAACAGGCGAGATATTATATGAACCGAAACATAAATCGAGAGGATCTCCAATCAAAATTATTGACCATAATGCACACTCGTGGACATCCGCAATAAACAATATTTCCGCGGGATAGAACCATACAATATCTACCAGTGGAGTTCTCGGGAGAAGACTTCTCTGTGGAGAAATTATTTGATTTTATTTCTCAGTCAAGTAAAAACGATCCTGTGTCAGTGTGGTTACTTCACAGTTTTGAAGACGAAGAAGGTAAATTCGATCAATTTGTAAGACCCAACGGCGAAATATACCGTACTGAAGCCCTCCACAACGAGATAAAAAAAAATAGCTATTGGTTTTTCAACGGAACACGAAGCACAATTACTAACAAACTGTTTTACAATCGCGTCAGTTGCAGCTCATTTCGCGAGAAAGAGAAATCTATGGAAACCAACAAGAGCTGAATTTCTATCAGAGATCAAGTCAAGCTGCGTGGTATATGGCCATGGCGGATTATGGAATACAAAATATGACCCCAAACGTATTATTTCGGTTGATATGATTGCGTGTTATCCAGGGAGTTTTCTCGGGTACGGAGAGTGTTCTGAGTATTTTAAACTATTTTGGCATCCCACACATACGATGACCCGTGTTGCGACTAATGGACCACTGCCCGATTTTGATTTAACCGGATTCGCTCCTGTGGTATCATTAGAATTGGCTAAAGGACTTCATCCGTGTTGTTATGTTTGGTTTGGTAGACACATCTCTGAAAAACACTGGATGCCAATAGTGTTATTACGGTATATGATTGATTCTAAAAATGCTGATATCGCTGATTGACAGTGATGCAATTATATCATATCGGAAACAAACTGGTCTGGTTACCACAACCCGATAGTCTAGATAGTATAATCAGCGAAAATTAAAAACAATATCCTGATCTCGACGAAGAATATATCGTTAGGTGGTCCAAAGAGATCTTTGCAGTTAAAAATAAACACGCAAAGGATCTCGGTAGAAGAATAATTGGTAAATTCACCCAAGGTGGAAAACAATACGACAACAAACGATATTCTTCGCGATTAATGATAGATGATGTTGAATACGATTTTATAATCGCAGATGCAGTATCTAGAGGTATATATATATATATATATATATATATATATATATATATATATATCGTAAGGACGCTTTTTTGTCCGATGGAACAAAATTATATAGACATAAAACATAAAGAAGCAGTGGCCGAATTCACAAATTCCAATGAGAGTTGGGGTTCATGGAGAATTAAAAAGGAAATACCGTGTGTTACAATTGAAAACAATTACTTGAAAAATAATCAGATATCAGAACTATCTAATGCACCTTCGATATCCGATCCAATATGTAGATATAAAACCAGTTATTTAAACGGCTATGGTGGGTCAGGGAAGACAACTCGTGTGATTTAATTATTTCGAGTGAAATCAAACATGACTGTGCTAACACCAACAAATAAACTTGAAATAGAGATGACACAACGGGGAGTTAATGCTTGCACTTATTACAGCTTCTTTCGATGGAAAAATGACGAATGGACTATTGATCGAATGGGCGAAAAATATATTCCTGAAATTATTATTTGGGATGAGATATGCACAGTGTCGTTAGATGTATTAAAAACATTTCTCGGTTGGTTGCAGAGGCGTAACTAGGGGGGTGCAGGGGGGTACATATGTCCCCGGGCGACAAGGTACAGGGGCGCCAAAATTAGGCTTACAACGTTACATTATAATAAGAAAACAAGGGTAATAAATTGGTCACATGATCGCTGGGGCGCCAATTTTATAGTTCGTCCCCGGGTGCAAAATATCATAGCTACGCCTCTGGTTGGTTGCTAACAAAAAACACCGCGATGATTATGTGTGGTGATCACGGTCAACCACCACCAATTAAAGGGAAATCTCCAAATGATTGGCTGAAGAATTTTGTAGACTATTATGCAGAAATTAATACTGATCATAGATCACTTGATAATGAATTACGTGAGTTTAAGAAACTAATCAGATTACAAGCGGATATAATCCAGTGTGAAATAGCGCGTGAAATAATTTAAAGAAACCCCATTAAATGATTTCTGGGAAGCGTGGAGATCAAACGATTTAATAGTGGCAAGTAGAAAGATAGTCAGAAACGCACTTCACATGAAGTTATTTAGCGCGCATAAAGAAAAATTTGCAACACTTCCAGTGCCGCTGTGTTATAGACCCAAGGGTAAACGAAAACACAATATCCGATACAATTGTTTGGATCATAGATAATCGCATCGAATGGTCGAATTTAGTTTATCTTGCAGTGTCCAGAGTACGAAGAATAAATGAACTTCGAAGAGTTGTATTAGATTATAATAACACAACAATCAGAGATATTGTCAACCATGATATAATCAGAAGAAAAAAATCTCTGGTTATAAACAACAGGATAAAAGAAATAAACGAGAATTTGATATTGATGCTGAATTTATAATTACACTGAAACAACAACAGAATAATCACTGCGCGAGTTGTAATTGTATAATGAGTTGGTGTTGGTCGGATAAGGATCCTCGCCAATTTACCGTAGACAGAAAAATTAGCAGCGTAGGTCATACCAGAGACAATGTGATGTTAACTTGTCTTGAGTGCAACAGACGCATAGGTGCTAGTTAAGACCGCGAGGCGGTAATTGAGTATCCTCAGGTATCACTTGTAATCGTTCACGAGTAAATCCCGCTGAGGAGCAGTTGAATCCAACCAATAGACTGGCGGTCTACCCGTGGATTTCGTTATACTAGATATTTTATGCGTAGTGACACTCCAAATAGGATCAGTAGCTCTTTTTTGCCACCTTCGAGCCCTCCTGGTTCATATAAATATCTAAAAGTGTGTGGCGTTTTCCCGATCCAAAATTAAATTAGAAACATGTATAATCAAAGTAATTAGGACAAACCACTGTTTAATGTTAAACATGACCGCAGGCTAACACTATTCCTTACGTAAGTTTGCCGTGCCTAGGGTGGGAAGCCCTTCAAAAGTGCAGTTATCACCTTGGTGTGGAAAGCGCTTATGCAGATCAAAGAAGTTGCCAGAAGGAGTGGGCGTGCCTTATCTTCTTGATACGCAGACTGACAGCCAGGTTGAATTGGTCGCTTCGTCGATTGGACAGGGCCACAACGCTACCCAATCAGAATCGAGATAGGGCGGGACCCTGATTTGGGCTAAGTATGATATCCTTAGACCTGCCAGAAAGATTTAGTTCGCTATAGTTCGTTAGAGAGAGATTGCCTGAAGATACCAACTCCGATCAGCCATGCGTTATTGGCGGGGAAAAAAAGTCGTAGGATTGGATTCTAAGTGTAACTTCTAAAAGGTCAGTGAGCTAGTTGTTCGATTTTTGCTGAATGCGACTGCATTTAATTGTAGATCGTAGATATACTTATTATTATTACTAGAATCCTAGTAGGAATAATTATTTTGTGATGTTAATATGTTTTGTATATTTTGAAGAATGAGTTTATATTTGTAAAGAATCATATTGCTTGTTAGCCGTCGTAGGAGTTAATATTATTTTATAGTAGACTAGCACATTTTGTCCACGCAATTATAGATTTTGTCATTGCTGAATTGAATGGTATCTTTTAAATGGTTGCACTGTGAGAAATTAGTAATATGAATATTTGAATATTTGTGTACGCTTGTGGGAGTGTAGTGTACAGACATGCGTCTGGTTGTTGTAACATTGTAAGTACAATGAGATTAAATATATATTTGGATATACTGCTGTGATACAATGTATTGATGTATGTATGCTACCATGTTATGACACCATTGTTTACCCTGTAAGAGTGTGTGTGGGAATTTCGATGTGTATGTATGCGTGACCTAAAAAGTAATAGCCTTATCTGATGGTTAATTGATGATTTAGTGTGAGGTGAGATACGATAAACCAGATGTTAACGCCTTGTGGTTTTCACAGGAAGTTTTCGAGGGACAGACCAGTGATAGTAGTCCCAGTATCTCCGATAGAGAGACGGAAGAAAAGAGAATGAAGGAGAGAAGTCGGGAGAGGAAGCTTCGAGGGACAGACCAGTGATAGTGGTCCCAGTGTCTCCGATAGAGAGACGGAAGAAAAAAGAAGGAAGGAGAGAAGTCGGGAGAGGTGAAGTCCAGAAAGAGTGGGAGGAACGAAATAAAGAGATGCGTAGAACCAAAGGCCAGGGGAAAATCGAAATCACACTGAAAATCAAGAGATGAAGTAGGCTGTCACTTGAAGGACGAGTGATTGAGTTTATCATTTAAAATTATCGACCTTATTAAATTGTTATTGTTTTGAACTTCATCTTCGTGTTCTATCTAATTTAACCGTCGGCAGTGCTGACTGGAGGCTCAGAGCTATACCTCTTTTTCGTCATTAATTTAACTTTATAACTTCACGAGCCAGGGTGGAACTTCCATAATATTTTAATTAATATATTGGAAGTACCCCACCCCAACCTTTGCAAACGCTACACAGTGAAATTTCCGAGTATTGGTTATTTTGAAAAATCATTTTGTGGTTTTATAGGTATATACTTTTTTTTAATCGCGTTGTTAGGTTTCATGTTGATTGTTCGAGTAATCTCATTATTTAGCGCGGTAATTACACCCGGTAATCTCTTGACCCATTCACGAGATCGTTTATCCTGAATAAATTCCTTCGCGTATTGATATCCAAATAACCGCTCAGCAAGTGTCTGATTAAATCGTTCAACAATTGGCTGATCGCGATGTAGTGCAGTATGTCCTCGTCTGATGGTGACATTATGATGCTTCATTGTTGATAACACTGCACCCTGAAATTCCTCGCCAGGATCAACCTGCAAAATTTTTGGCCAATGCAGAGGACCCCGCCGATAAATCCTTTCAAACGCAGAAGCCACCTCAGTTGATGATTTTGTTTTAAGAGGCTCTGCTTGTTTGTATCTACTCGCAACATCAACTACAGTTAGCGCATACTTGTAAACACCATCATGTGGCAGAAATAATATATCAGCTTGATGAACCTCATTAACGACGCTGACATCAAAATGCGAGAAGTTAATTTGTTTAGGCGGTGGTAGATAAATTTGCCATATCGCCTGTTTGGATGACCAATCCGCTGCAGTGGTATTTTATACCTTTGCTGCGCTAGCGAGTTTACTGATTGCTGATTTACCCCTCCAGTATCCTCTTGGGAAATAATAAATAGATTCCATGTTGTTATTAATTACCAGCACCCAACATCAATTTACTTTTCATCGCCGATTTTATCAACCATGAAGCCAATTTTTCTTTGAAGGATTTATTAGTGATAGAATTCAACGCATAAATCAATTTCACATCTGCGATATGTCTGTGTTGCAGATTGCTGCCTTTATAAGCAACATCATGAGCATGACACGCCTTATCAATAGCGTTTATTGGATATTCACCGGGTTTGGGTTGGTTTTGATCATCGAGGCGGATATCGAGTCTGGTCCCGGGTCCACAATAACTATACCTTGGAAGGTGTTTTTCTCACGGATATTTCACCCATGGTGTTCCAGGTAATTTTACTAACTTGGCTGCAATATCACCTCCTCGTTTGTTTTAAATCCTTGATTTTATCAAGGGAAACAAATCTAAAATTTTTTGTAATACATTGTACACACTTACCAGCAAGTGCTGATCTGTTATTTTTAGTTGTAATCATCGTCAAGTCATCTGTGCTAGTACGCTTCTTACATTTCACACAATATAGATCCATAATTTATTTTTAATAACATGAATGTAATTGATTTTTCGGCGACAAAAACACGAGAACCAGTTAAGCATCATGCAGCACTACCGAATTATATTCGCATGATTATAATTGGACCATCTGGAAGCGGCAAGATGCAGTTGCTACTTAATTTGATAACGAGATGGATGAAATGGGAAACGCTATATTTAGTAGCCCCGAGTGTAGATGATCAGCGATGTTACGAGGTGTTAAAGGACTTTAACGAGAAAGCAAAATCGGAAATCGATGAGGATATTATTGACTTTATAGCCAATATCGAGGAAACACCGAGTATTGATGATATTGACGGAAGTATTAACAAATTAGTAGTATATGATGATGTCATTTTAGACAATCAAAAGAATCCTGCTAGGATATTTTCCAGAGGTAAGCATAAAAATATCGATGTGATATATGTCACTCAACGATACACTCAAATACCAAAAGTGATCAGAGATATCTGCAAAATTCTTGCTGTATTTAATGGAGTTGACACACATACGCTACGAAATATTTGGCAAACTTGGTGCGGCGGTGATATGGATTATAATCTCTTTAGAAATTTCTTTAGTCACGCTCAGTCAATTCCACATGGATTTGTAACGATACATTTGCATGACCCTAGATCAAGATATCGTATCGGACTTGATCAAATATTCGGTTGAAATCCTAAAGGATTTTCAATTCGTCTCCACAACGCCATCAGTGCCGGGTCTGTCTGGAGACAGAGTCTCAAAAGCGTGACAAACCGAAACCATTTCTCTGTTTTTTGTCTGCCTGAATTGGTTTCGGTTTGAAATCCTTTAGGACTTTGTTTGAAATAGTGTCGGTTTGAAATCTTTTAAGACTTTGAAATAGTTTCGGTATGTTTGCCCTCTCTGCTGCTTAAAGTGTTGCATTATGTGGATTAGTGGGATAGTTTTGGATTAGGGGCTAATGACTAATTCATATATTTCGGTATTTGGGCATGACGATTACGTCATTTGCTTGATTATAAGGATTTGTGGATTGCTCTGTATTTTTTGCCCAACGAATTCGTCATACACTGGAGTGTATGGATTAGTGGATAGTTCCGTATGTTTGGTCTAACGACTATGTAATGTGTTGTAATTTTTGCAATGTCTACTTGATATGCTGGATTATATTAATTAGTGGATAATTTTTTAATTTTGGGCCCAACGATTACATCATTTGTTGGATAATGTCGACTAATCGGATAGTTTGATTTAGACTGCGTTATATGCTGGATTATGTGGAATAATTCTATATTTGGGCCTAAATACTACGTTATATGCTTAATTATGTGGATTACTGGAATAGTTCCGTATTTGGGCCTAAATACTACGTTATATGCTGGATTATATGGATTAGTGGAATAGTTCCGTATTTGGGCCTAAATACTACGTTATATGCTGGATTATATGGATTAGTGGAATAGTTCCGAATTTGGGCCTAAATACTACGTTATATGCTTAATTATGTGGATTAGTGGAATAGTTCCGTATTTGGGCCTAAATACTACGTTATATGCTGGATTATGTGGATTAGTGGAATAGTTCCGTATTTGGGCCTAAATACTACGTTATATGCTGGATTATGTGGATTAGTGGAATAGTTCCGTATTTGGGCCTAAATACTACGTAATATGCTGGATTATGTGGATTAGTGGAATAGTTCCGTATTTGGGCCTAAATACTACGTTATATGCTGGATTATATGGATCAGAAAACATTTTCTGTATATATTGTAATGGTACATTTGCCTCACTATCAAGGCTTTCTGAACCAAGGCCTGCCAAATTCACCGAAATTGTCATTCCATGGATCAAGCATTAATATTAAAATCTGATATATGCACAATCATGAGAGCCAAATTTAACTATTAGTAAAAACCTGTATAACAAAAGCAAGATTTCCCAAACTATTTGGCATGACTCATGCTCAATCCAATGCTCACATACATTTGTCTCATATTATATAACATGTAGAATGAAATTTTGTTTATGGTCAAAAACGTATCATAGAAAATTTGGTCTCATCCAGAACAGGAGCAACAAAACAATCAAGGATTAGGAAATTTCCTTACCTTGTTAATTTTGAGATAAGGTGACTGGCAATATGTTACCCTAAATATAAATATCCCGGATTGAGCTTTCAGAAAGTGTGGTGCCTATTCTAACAAGGGAATTTCTATATTTCTATAAACTGGAAACAAAATGTGTTATTCGTCCACATAGATTTAGGTTGAATAAGCAATTTGATATATAGTACTGCAATGTGGTATCACCAGCTATCTCCAAGTCGAAAAGATTGTTCCAGCGTTCTATCTTTATGAACCTTTCTGCAATAAATGCTCATGTCTGACACGATGGTCAGCTTCTGTGGCGTCAGAACCACAATTAACTTCTGATGTCAGTTTCCTGGACTCGATATGCCAGGGGAGTTAATAATTTATCATCCAGTCCATGGTGTTGCAAGCACTTATTCTTGGTGGTATGGGACGATAGCTAGAAGAGTCGGTATGGTCCTTTCCAGGTTTGTTTACCTGCATCACTGTTGGGTCTGTCATGAATCCAGGTGACCAGTTTCCCAAATTTTATGGAAATGTTCATATCTGTTTTGCGAGCTGTTTCCGAAGTTGATTGAGGACATCATCTTAGTCGTTTGGTTCTCTGAGAGTGAAAAGATATATTGAAATTTGTAGCAGTGGCAGATATGAAATTTAGAGTTACCTTTTCTTTTGCCATGGGCAAAAGATTTAAAATCATTTTCTTGTGCTGAGATTTTCTAGAACGATTTGGCAGATATGTCTGAGATTTCCAGAAAGGTCATGGCAATTTCATCAGATTTATTAAAGTGTTTTGCACAGCCGCTTTTATTTTGCTAATGACGTTTCAAACCATAGTTCATACTGGATCTTAATGACATCGGATATCCTTGTTCCCTTTTGCTTACTGGTACGACGTGGTATATACGGTATTAAAATTCCGATGAGCATTTGTTAGATTGAAATTGAAATCCTAAGGTTCTTATTAGAGTAAAAGTGAATGCTTTATGAGTAATCGTAGGATTTTTAGATAATACTTGTCGCGAAGACTTAAGCTATATATCTTTCGAAGACTGGGGATGTTTTTCTCTCCTAGACTGCGGTGGTTTCTCTTTCGAAGACTGAGAAGGTATTTCTCTCGAAGACTAAGTAGGTTGTTCTCTCGACGACTGAGGAGGTTGTTCTCTCGAAGACTAAGTAGGTTGTTCTCTCGAAGACTAAGTAGGTTGTTCTCTCGACGACTGAGGAGGTTGTTCTCTTGAAGATTAACATTTAGTTTTAAGCTGTGTAAAGTCATTAAGGTTTTAGTCATTCGAACAGAACAGTGTGCTGTTAGTAATATATTAACATTTTTATTAGAACTGTGCAATGTCAGTAATGTCTTAACATTTCGATTAGAATTGTGCAATGTCAGTAATATCATAACATTTCGATTAGAATTGTGCAATGTCGGTAATGTCATAACATTTCGATTAGAATTGTTCAATGTCAGAAATGTCTTAACATTTCGATTAGAATTTTGCAATGTCAGTAATGTCATAACATTTCGATTAAAACTGTGCAATGTCAGTAATGTTTTAAGTTCGATTAGAATTGTGCAATGTCAGTAATGTCATAACATTTCGATTAGAATTGTTCAATGTCAGTAATGTCTTAACATTTCGATTAGAATTTTGCAATGTCAGTAATGTCATAACATTTCGATTAAAACTGTGCAATATCAATAATGTCATAACATTTCGATTAGAATTGTGCAATGTCAGTAATGTCATAACATTTCGATTAGAATTGTGCAATGTCAGTAATGTCTTAACATTTCGATTAGAATTGTGCAATGTCAGTAATGTCATAATATTTCGATTAGAATTGTGCAATGTCAATAATGTCATAACATTTCGATTAGAATTGTTCAATGTCAATAATGTCATAACATTTCGATTAGAATTATGCAATGTCAGTAATGTCTTAACATTTCGATTAGAATTGTGCAATGTCAGTAATGTCATAACATTTCGATTAGAATTGTGCAGTGTCAGTAATGTCTTAATATTTTGATTAGAATTGTGCAATGTCAATAATGTCATAACATTTCGATTAGAATACAATGTCAATAATATCTTAACATTTCGATTAGAACTGTGCAATGTCAGTAATGTCATAACATTTCGATTAGAATTGTGCAATGTCAGTAATGTCATAACATTTCGATTAGAATTGTTCAATGTCAGTAATGTCTTAACATTTCGATTAGAATTGTGCAGTGTCAGTAATGTCGTAACATTTCGATTAAAACTGTACAATGTCAGTAATGTCTTAAGTTCGATTAGAATTGTGCAATGTCAATAATGTCATAACATTTCGATTAGAATTGTTCAATGTCAGTAATGTCTTAACATTTCGATTAGAATTGTTCAATGTCAGTAATGTCATAACATTTCGATTAAAACTGTGCAATGTCAGTAATGTCTTAACATTTCGATTAGAATTGTGCAATGTCAGTAATGTAATAACATTTCGATTAGAATTTTGCAATGTCAGTAATGTCTTAACATTTCGATTAGAATTGTGCAGTGTCAGTAATGTCGTAACATTTCGATTAAAACTGTACAATGTCAGTAATGTCTTAAGTTCGATTAGAATTGTGCAATGTCAGTAATGTCATAACATTTCGATTAGAATTGTTCAATGTCAGTAATGTCTTAACATTTCGATTAGAATTGTTCAATGTCAGTAATGTCATAACATTTCGATTAAAACTGTGCAATGTCAGTAATGTCTTAACATTTCGATTAGAATTGTGCAATGTCAGTAATGTAATAACATTTCGATTAGAATTTTGCAATGTCAGTAATGTCTTAACATTTCGATTAAAACTGTGCAATGTCAGTAATGTCTTAACATTTCGATTAGAATTGTGCAGTGTCAGTAATGTCGTAACATTTCGATTAAAACTGTACAATGTCAGTACTGTCTTAAGTTCGATTAGAATTGTGCAATGTCAGTAATGTCATAACATTTCGATTAGAATTGTGCAGTGTCAGTAATGTCTTAACATTTCGATTAGAATTGTGCAATGTCAATAATGTCATAACATTTCGATTAGAATTGTTCAATGTCAATAATGTCATAACATTTCGATTAGAATTATGCAATGTCAGTAATGTCTTAACATTTCGATTAGAATTGTGCAATGTCAGTAATGTCATAACATTTCGATTAGAATTGTGCAGTGTCAGTAATGTCTTAATATTTTGATTAGAATTGTGCAATGTCAATAATGTCATAACATTTCGATTAGAATACAATGTCAATAATATCTTAACATTTCGATTAGAACTGTGCAATGTCAGTAATGTCATAACATTTCGATTAGAATTGTGCAATGTCAGTAATGTCATAACATTTCGATTAGAATTGTTCAATGTCAGTAATGTCTTAACATTTCGATTAGAATTGTGCAGTGTCAGTAATGTCGTAACATTTCGATTAAAACTGTACAATGTCAGTAATGTCTTAAGTTCGATTAGAATTGTGCAATGTCAATAATGTCATAACATTTCGATTAGAATTGTTCAATGTCAGTAATGTCTTAACATTTCGATTAGAATTGTTCAATGTCAGTAATGTCATAACATTTCGATTAAAACTGTGCAATGTCAGTAATGTCTTAACATTTCGATTAGAATTGTGCAATGTCAGTAATGTAATAACATTTCGATTAGAATTTTGCAATGTCAGTAATGTCTTAACATTTCGATTAGAATTGTGCAGTGTCAGTAATGTCGTAACATTTCGATTAAAACTGTACAATGTCAGTAATGTCTTAAGTTCGATTAGAATTGTGCAATGTCAGTAATGTCATAACATTTCGATTAGAATTGTTCAATGTCAGTAATGTCTTAACATTTCGATTAGAATTGTTCAATGTCAGTAATGTCATAACATTTCGATTAAAACTGTGCAATGTCAGTAATGTCTTAACATTTCGATTAGAATTGTGCAATGTCAGTAATGTAATAACATTTCGATTAGAATTTTGCAATGTCAGTAATGTCTTAACATTTCGATTAAAACTGTGCAATGTCAGTAATGTCTTAACATTTCGATTAGAATTGTGCAGTGTCAGTAATGTCGTAACATTTCGATTAAAACTGTACAATGTCAGTACTGTCTTAAGTTCGATTAGAATTGTGCAATGTCAGTAATGTCATAACATTTCGATTAGAATTGTGCAGTGTCAGTAATGTCTTAACATTTCGATTAGAATTGTGCAATGTCAATAATGTCATAACATTTCGATTAGAATTGTACAATGTCAATAATGTCTTAACATTTCGATTAGAATTGTACAATGTCAATAATGACATAACATTTCGATTAGAATTGTGCAATGTCAGTAATGTCATAACATTTCGATTAGAATTGTGCAGTGTCAATAATGTCTTAACATTTCGATTAGAATTGTGCAATGTCAATAATGTCATAACATTTCGATTAGAATTGTACAATGTCAATAATGTCATAACATTTCGATTAAAACTGTGCAATGTCAATGTCTTAACATTTCGATTAGAATTGCACAATGTCAATAATGTCTTAACATTTCGATTAGAATTGTTCAATGTCAGTAATGTCTTATTTTCGATTAGAACTGTTCAATGTCAGTAATGTCTTAACATTTTTATTTGAACTGACTTAGAACACATAGCGTACTGTACAACAATACATAAGACCACATACAGCCTTGTATAGACTTGAATAAGAACACACGTACAGCATTGCATATCCTTGAATAAGAACACACATACAGCATTGTATAGCCTTAAATATGGACAGACATACAGCACTGCATAGCCTTGAATAAGAACACACATACCGCACGGTATTGTATAGCCCTGAATAAGAACACATATAGGATTGTATAGCCTTGAATAAGTACACATACAGCATTATATAGCCTTGAATAAGACCACACACAGCTTTGTATAGCCTTGAATACAGAACACATACAGCATTGTATAGCCTTGAATAAGGACACACACTGCAAAGTATCATTATATGCTGAAATGACAACTTTCTTTTTTCCAGAGGATTATAATAGGTGAATCTGGAAAAATACCCAAGAAGATTGAGAATTGTGCCCCAAGATCCGTCTTTGGCACGAGAAGTGAATTTGAGCGAAATATATCCAAATAATAACTATCATATTTTTGATTATAAAATGAAGAAAAGCAATAGAAAACACTACTTGTTGAAAACGAAATTATTTTTAATAAAAGTTTTGATTAAAGTGTTTACATCTTTTTTATGTAATCGTTCATTTTTATTACTGCATTGCCAAGAGCAAGCGATGGTGGACTGGTCCCGGAATAAAAAAAAATCTCAGCTCAATTCTCTGAGAACTAAATTTACTTTTATAAAGCTAAATCATTTTTTTTAGATTTCACATCACTGATGATTCTATAACAAAATGATATTTTAATAGCTTACGAGATTACCAAAAACTACTTAATAGCATTCCGCTGGAATAGTTTTGCTAAATAATTAAATTCCTGAATGATTGATATGTGCACAGCAAGTTGCCAAACATCAACCAGCTTTGAAAAGATCCCACAAATATTATGTATGAACACATTCCTTTAAGTTAGCGCTGATTGGGAAACAAATGGTCTTCTTATGAACTCCTTTTAACGTCTCCGAGATGGAACCTTCGACAGCAAAGCTGAAAGAATAAAAGACTTACTTTTGAATAATTATTATATATGTGTTTTATTTGCATAACTGATATAACACCGCATCATTACATAAAGTCTTTCATTATAACACGGTTCATGTTATAAGGTCTGTCATTATTATACGCTTCCTGTTATAACCGTAAGTTTTTTCTTCTCATGTTCGCTTTGCATTCTAGTGAAATAAATTTTTCGTTAATTTTACAAAGCTTGTTTATTTTTTTTTTCTGCTAATCTTTTTAAGAACATAGACTCGTAACACCATTCATTGTGTAATCCGTTATCTAAAAGAATTTATATTAAAGTACTGCTCATTGATACGTTGTCAAATAGTTATCATGTGTGTAGAAGCGTAACATACATGATAATTACTCAAACGATTCTCTCCCTTCAAACTGCAAACTGCAGGAAAATGATTGTCTCCTTTGCTGTAGGGAGCCAACAGTCCTATCACAAACAGCAGAGACCAAATATTCCTTTACGTCTGAATCCCAAAACATTATCTGATTTGTGAATCCAATAAAGAAAAAAAAAAGCTCGCATTAGAAATCATACGATTTTTTTCCTGATATGTCCATTAATTATTTTTTACTCACATGATTTCTGCATATCGCTAATGATGTCATTCACGGATATTCCAAGTTTCTTAGCATTTTCAACGTCTTCCAAAAACTGGTTTTCCACGAGTTTTATTTCTGAAAGTTCCAATAAAACAAATTTATGTCATGCATTTTATGACGCAATTATTATAATTTTTCAATTATGGACCTAAATTGTTATAAGCGAGATGAAGACATAAAAACGTACTCTTTTATACCGATTATTTTCTGAAAAGTTTTCATTCCATTACTTACATTCATTTTACATTTTCGCATGCATTGCACGTATGTATGTATGTATGCATGTATGTATGTATGTATGTATGTATGTATGTATGTATGTATGTATGTATGTATGTATGTATGTATGTATGTATGTATGTATGTATGTAATCCATACAATTATTGTTGCATATTTAATTTGGCTTTTCTTTAATACTTACCCTTTTGTCTGAGAACCTCAACTAATTTATCACTGTCTTCACTTGGGATCACACCCGCCCACTTTCCACCTGTTGTAAATTAAATTTAAATATCATCACTTGTATATAATGCCAGTCACTGCATTATTATTTGCACCAAGGACAAATTTATAAGTGATATTGTAAAAGATTGTAGTGCCAAATTTTAATATATTTTACAGCTTGGAAAAGCAGATGTTGATTCTGATTATTAACTATAATCTTGTATAAAAAGAGTGAAATGTTAATCGCCCATCATACTCACAGAAACATCTATCATGAAAGTGTTTTAGGCATGGAGCGTCAAAAAGTTGTTTTCTGTCATATCGAATTTTCATATCAAGTAAGTCGCATTATCTTTAAAATTTGATTTTTAAAAATAGGTGCCGTTTGGGATTCTTTAGCAGGAAATAGAATGTGGAAACATTTGCTTTTCCCTAGCAACTAGCTCTCGGGCTGTATATCGATTGTTTCTGTAGGCTACATAAGCGATTTTACTATCTGCTTTGATGTATTTGTTACACCTTAGACCTTGTGGCGATTTGGGATGCTTCTTTCTACGACAAGAAAGACATTTTCATACAAACTGTGCAACTGACAACTGACAAATGGTCAAACGGATGAATGTCTCGGAATGATCCACTGATTATCAAACGGACGCATACCACAGTGATCGACTGATGCTCAAACCGATGAATCCCTCAGACTAATCCACTGATGGTCAAACGGACGCATGCCTCAGAATGATCTAGTGATGGTCAAATTGATGCATGCCTCATAATGAGCAGCAAAGAGGGTGGACAGACCGAAACTATTTCAGACAAACCGAAACTATTTCAGACAAAATCCTAAAAGATTTCAAACCGAAACTATTTCAAACAAAATCCTAACCGAAACCAATTCAGGCACACACAAAAAAGAGAAACGGTTTCGGTTTGTCACGCTATTGAGACTGTCTCCAGACAGACCCGACGCTGATTGGGTTTTGGAGACGAATTGAAAATCCTTTACGATTTCACAAACAGACTAATTTGTAAAACCTCACCTCGTAAATCACTCAAATTATTGGACTGGTTAGTGAGTTTGAAATTAATTCTCGTTAAATAATCATTATGACATCGCATATACACTGAATTTGTTGGATCCTAAATGATTAAAAATCCGGGTGGAGCTGTTGGTGCAAATGAATATAAAATATATCCTTGCTGGGCTTAATTTGATTTTTCGAGATTTATTTGGTAACTTCCTTCGATGACATCACATACTAAATTCACTGCAATCACCGAGGATATATTGACGTTTTGAGGAGCGATATGCCTACCACTCCCGTCTGGGTCGTTATTATGTTTGAGGATAGTTGTTTGTGGTGGTGGTATTATTTTCCATGCGGCGAGTATTTGTGGGAAGTACTCATCGAGGAGATCATTGGTTGATTTTTTTAGTTCGTCTACATCATACCGGGGAAGCTTAAATTCAGCAATATCCTCTACGCGTATTTGATACTTTTTTGCAAATTCTACTCTCTCAGAACCATCTCTGGCATTTAATACAGCTTGAATAAGTCGTAAGCTAAATAGTTCCATATAATATGTGATCTGATTTAGTATTTCCGTATATTTGATTATTGAGGTTTTAATTGGATCATAAATAGATATTATGTTCTTGCAAACTCTGTCGTAATTTATTTAGATACTCTTTGTGGTTTTTATAAAGAGGATCAAAAATGTCTGAGATTGCAGGGGTTATTACTAAAGAACTTAACTACGTAATCCTGCAGTTTGCGCTGGCTACATGTTTTCTTTTTTTATGTTGTTGTTATAATTGAAATTATTCCCGTGATTGTTGTCACCGCTGATATACAAATTGGAACAGCTATCGAGGCAATCATTGTTACCGAGGAGAGTATTATACCAGCTCAGGTAACTACACCTGACACCGAGTACACTATAACATCAACTGCGGTGATTCTTCGTCGGTATTTTTTTTATTTTTGCTTGATACTCCACAGTGAGTGTTTTGAGTTTAGTTTGAAATTCTCTGATCTGATCATAGCGCTACTGCTGTGACGTTGCCAATGATAACATTTTATTTTGAAAACACTAGTGTTTTTAATTCAGTTGTTTACTTAAATTCACCACAAATTTCACATACCATGTTACTGAAACCCTAGCCAAATTGTTATCATTGGATGTTATTGTGAACTGTTCAATTGTTCCTTTGTCGATGATCTTTGATATAATATTGTTGACCCCAGATGAACTCGTTGATGAAATATTAATTTGAGTCGGCGACACTAATGTTAATCGATAAATACCTTTGACGGTCGCGGTGATATTTAATATGTTATTTTGTGGTGTCCACGTAAATGATCCGTGCTGAATCGTGTATACTACGTTGTTGGTTTTCTCATGAGGAATTTTTGTTTTTGCAATGATTTTTATCACCCCCGATGCATCATCTCTGATTGCCTCGATGGTGTTTTTCATCTCTTCGATGGATTTTTTAATATCCGGGAGTTTTATGTCGAGTTTATCAAATGAGACTCCAAAAATTTACCGACGATGTTTCTTTGAAAAGTTGAAAATTGTTTTATATGTTTTTCATATCTGGATTGAAGAGTTGCAAATTCTAATATAGTTGTTTTTATCTCTGTGAGCATCGGTGTGGTCACCGGTGGAACCCCAAAGAAATTAGCGACTGGGAGTTGAACCTCAGTGACGGATTTTTGTAAACCCAAAAATTGATTTACTTAAGTGTCATATTTATCATCGAGATTTTTTAGTGATTCTGCAGATGATACATAATTATCACTGTGTGATGTTAATTTATCTGTGAGCGTCGAAACAAGTACACCCGGTCTGAGTTTAGACCCTCCTTGGAAAACAACGCGATAGTATCTTCTACTGCGTCGCGTCGTTTAACTAAGATATCATCAAGGGAAACATCATTCGTTTTCAATTCACCCTGACGATCTTGAAATACAACTATTTCATTGGGATCAACACTTGTGAGGTTTAACATCTCGGATATTTCATCTTCGATTATTTTGTTTACATCACCGGTTGCAGATATTTCCGTGGTGGGTTTTTTCAGGCTTGATAGAGATATCCCACAAATATCAATCATGTTATTTTATATAATTTCTCTCTAAAAAGCGATTACTCGTATATTCGTGTACGGTTTTATGGGGTGGTTTTCCCGACGATGAAATAGCGTTGAGGACATTTAATACCTCTATGCCGCATATTGGTGGGTGGGTCATTTTCTGTGTTGGTAGCGTGGAATACCAGATTGGAATTTTCAAGCGGTTTATATAACACATAAATTCTTTAGGCGGTGCTAACCCATATGAATCGAAATAAACAATTGCACGAGGATCAATCGCGTATTCAACCCAGTGAGTTCCAGGTCCGGTGGTGTTATCGAGATTAATGATACCGGTTTCACCGTTGTTTGGTTGTTGTGGTAATTGATCTCTCATAAAAACACCTCTAAAGTTTTTTTATCGCTAGTTTTTTAGGAGCATCGAGTAAATCAAAATTTGACATGGGAACTATTGTTAATAAAATTTTCCTAGTCTCAGGGCATTTACGCTGTACCATGAATATGGAGTTCCTGGTAGTCTTAGACACTTTCCTGATCGTTTCTTTTTTATGCATGCTTCCAGTCGTTTTTTTTAGTGCCATCCCTGCCGCTGTACCAACAGCTCCTAGAGCGGCGGCTTTTTCTACTACTGGGGCCGCGGCTGCAATCAACGCTGGTAATGCAGCGAAAGGTGGAAATATACCACCTGATTTTATCATGTTCTTAATTGCGGCCGCAAAGACAGTGACTTGAACGCCTTTTTTTATCTTTGATAGCATCATTGAAGTGTTTTTTTTCTGACGAGCTGTCAGTGATAGTTTATTCTGACCACCAGATATCTGATTGTGCTTCAGTGATATTGTGGTTCCACATTTTTTAGCTGATTCCGATTGCAATTTTTTAACTTGACCAGGAGTTAACGTAACACTAACATGACTATATGACATTTTATTTAATACGAGATTTGATCTAATTCTCTACATATTTTCCACTTGCGCATCAACTAACCTCATTCTTCCACTAACACCTTCGAATAGCATTGATTTGTCACTGAGAATAACAGCAACTGCTCTGTAATTCGGGATAGTGACAACACCACCTACAACCGGACGGGTTACACGAGCTCTGACGTGTATGTTAACTACGGATTGTCTGGTTAAATCAAGAAGTAATATATGGGATATAGTTTTCTAAAATCCAACTGTGATATTTGCAGACCGGTATCTACGTTATTATCGCGTCCCATAAATGTCAACAAACGAAGATACGCGCGTGTTATTTGTTGGTTACGTAATCAAGTAGTATATCCTCGGATGGTTCCTGTTGGCCGTTTATTCTCAATGATACTTCATTAACACCTATTTGATCAAACATCATATGACTCCTTTCCTAAGAGTTTAATCGCGTTTTATCCTGTAACACAATATATATATGACGCGGAGCTGAAACACATTCTTTTGATACCAGGCGCCATGTTAGTGTACCATCAATAGTAGAATCCATGATATCCGTTGTTGTTATTAGCCAACTTAGCAGTGATTTTCCTCCATGATCCATAAATGATAGTAATCTTTCTTCCATGGTGATTGATGAAGTCATTGCTGACATCCACAATGATAATTTTGATATAATGACTTTACCAGCAGCAACACCAGCGTCACGCCATATTGCATCAGTATCACTACCCTTTCTCACGAGTGATACTGTATGCTTCGCTCCATAGATAACTTTTCTAACATTTCTGCAAAATCCGAAAATATGATGTAGTGGAATCGCGCATGAAAATTGTCGACGCTGTTCTTGCAACATTGCTACGCGTGTTGCAAACCCTAGGTTGTAATTACGATTAGTACTTTTTATAATATGAAAGGTACCAGTTGGTCTATTCTCGTGTTCAGGAGAATCGGGTTGTGAATCAGATGCAGTATTTCGTGGTGTATGCAATTTAGTATACGGAATGTGTTCAGCGTGATTAGTAACATCCTTAGAGAACATCATAGATGGACCTGCGGATCTTGTATAATCATCAGAATATCTTGCTAACCCCATAACGATAACCACTATTGTTGTGGCAACATCAACCTCACGCTCTATAGACTCGATTTCTCTCCCATCAATCATATATCTAGCACTTTCGAATAGCGCCATGATACCATTATTGCAAAACGAACTCGGATATTTGGGTCATCTGCGTATGGCGTATCTTCTGCAACATTTGTTACGAGCTCTCCTTTTACTTCGATAAATGCTTCAGCGGGTAGAAAGTATTTGCTGGTATCATGGACTTGAAGTTCGATTCTTGATCGCAGATCCGGTTGTACTGCATGATAGGAATAAAACTGATAATCGCGTACAGAATCATTCTTGGGTACTGGGGCATCTAAATCGAACGCTGGGTCAGGAGCCGATTTGAACATATTATTATATATTTCTTGATCTAAATCGCGATCTCGCTCGCGATTTCAAGCCTCTTCAAGCTATCATATTTGCAGAAATATTTCCCTGAGTGTCATATCCATCATTGTTCAGCAAAGCTTTTTTTCCCACCGCGTTGTTTATTATTTTACTAATACTCGCGGACAAACGTTCCGTAGATGGTAGTGATCCCAATGACGAAGTCATGGGTGATTTCATCTCCTGTGGTTTCTTTCTTCGCCGAACTAACGCTAGTAGTTTTTCTTTGGCAGCAGAAAAATGCATTCCCGGCAACATCACCAACAGCGCTAATACCTTTATCACGAATAACATCAATAGCTTTCATCGATAACTGTTTTGCGATTGGTGCTATTTTTGGAGCCATTCTTGCAAATAACCCTGCAATGGTATTGTCGAGATGATCTCCATAGCACGCTCTATAAACTGGCAATCGTGAGTTTACTACATAGACCATGGTTGGTTTATTGTGGTTGTAGTGTATGATCATCTTATTTAAATGACATTTATCTAATCACGAAATCGTAAAGGATTTCCAATCCTTTGGATTTTTAGTTTACTATTATAACCGTCTGCTAGCTCATCAATAAACTCTCGGTATTCACCAATATCCATGATACCACCCTCAAATAGTCGTCTGCAGATATCAGCGGCCTCATTATTTCCGGTGAGTTATTTCCGGTTCGTTTCCCTCCTACGAGAATTTCTAATCGTGATATATCCCCGAGAATATTACTAGGACAACGAACTAGACCACTACCTAAAACCCTCTTGGATATCCATCTCCATTTCTTTCAGTTGTACCAGTTGCACCTTGCTCACGAGATAATTCATCCAGTGATCTGTTAATTCTTTCTAAATCATCATCTTCGAGTTGGTCAAGTGATGTATCCCATTGAGGTTCTTCTTGTTTGATTTTTTTTTGTCTCCGTGTTGGTGTTTGACGTTTCCTATCTAAATCATCTTCAAGTGGTATATCCCATTTAGATTCTTTTTCTTGTTTTTTTTTTTTGTCTTCGCGTTTGTCTCCGTGTTGGTGTTTGACGTTCCCTATCTAAATCATCCTCAAGTGGTATATCTCATTGAGGTTCTTATTTTTTCTCCGTGTTGGTGTTTGACGTTTGATGTTTTCTTTCCTGTTGTCGTTCTTCTATTTGTATTTCTATTTGTTGTTTATCATAATTACTAATTCCGTTTTTAAATTCTTTATACCCCAACTCCCTTTGTTTATTTTATATAACCCATCAAACCAGTTATCGCATGATATTATATTATCTTTATACTCGTCCTTTAAAAACTCTTTTTCCGAATTATAGATTTTATCATCAAAATCACTTAAAATGTGATAATCCTTTTGTTTTAATAATAAAACTTGTTTAATTATTGTCTTAGCTCCTTCAGTAAATTTATCCACTAAAGAAACACTCTTTGTTTTACTAACATCACCCTATTGTTTATCTCCAGCTATCTGTTTTAACAACGGGAGAATGCCCTTTTTTCTATCCTCTTAGTCAACAGTCTGTCCCAATATAACTCTCTCAGCAGCAGTGGTTACTGGTTTGAATAACTGTTCAGTACCCGTTGTGAAGTCAGTTTGAAATTCTTGTCGTGCTTTTAACTTGTTTCTAACAGAATCACGAACCGGAATAAATCTCTTAATTGCAGCTACTCGTTCGCGTGCTAATTTCGTCGTTAGGGCTTTGCCTGCCATGATGTAAAAATCCATAGGATTTTCTAATTGTAAACGCAAATTTACAGATAGCTACATGTTTCATTTTATTCATAAAAATCGAGGGTTAAAAACCCAGAATTAATTTAGAGAAAATCGATTTTGATGAAATCTTGTCGACGGATTAGCTAAAAGCAGTAAAAAAAATCAATGAAAAAAGCATCGAAGATTCAACGATCACGATGAAAAACACCATAAAATTTGCCTCACAAGGATAGAAATCTCATCAAAATCTATTTTTTTCTAAATAAATTCCTGGGGTTTTTGCCCTCGATTTTTTAAAATATATTTTCACATGAAATCTTGTCGACGGATTGCAAAAAACACCACAAAAAAGACCAAAAATGACGAAAAATCAATAAAAAAAATAAAATCCCTGAAAAATTTCAGCAATTAACAAATAAAATCCGTGAATTTCCACCCACCTAAAATTTGAATTTCACTACGGTGTTTCATTACTTCCGCGTTGGTGATAAATCATCACATGGAAAGGTATTTTCTGCGTGAGTAAGCATACCTGTCTATAGAATTGTGGATTACTCATACTTGCAAACAGGTATGAGCATTGTTAGAGTGTCAGAGATTTTTCACTATGTTGGGGCAACCAAAAGGGGATTTTTCATTTTGTCTGATGATTTCTTCTCTTACTGTTTTGAGTTTCGAGTTTATTGTGCGTTTGATTTCATATTGTTTGCCCAATTCGCCTCTGACCTTTCGACAGCAATGAACAGCGGGATAAATTTGTTGATGTCGTTACAAAATGCGAGTGAGTCATTTACAGCGTGCTGAATTCGTTTGATCAACCCATACTGCCTTGGAAGGACATATCTATTATTCCGAGCGCTATCCTCAAGATCATTAAATTCAGAGTGAATCTGATTACAATCTAATTTATCTGATAATTGTATTAATTGATTTTTCAAAGAGTGGAGACCAAACGATTTGAAAGTGGCTAGTAGAAAGATAGTCAGAGACATATTTCAGATGAAGTTATTTAACACGCATAAAGAAAAATTTGCAACACTTCCAGTGCCATTCTATTATAGACCCCAGGATACACGAAGACAAAATATCGAAGTTGATATTCCAGGCTTGACAGAGTCAAGAAAGCAGATTCTAGTGTTAAATGATATTGTGTTGGCTGATATCAATGTCGTCGAAGATGCATTGCGTGCTGATAAATCCCAATGGAAGCTAGGATACGCAGCGACTATACATTCTTCGCAGGGGTTGACTATATCCGATACGATTGTTTGGATCATAGATAGTCGCATCGAATGGTCGAATTTACTTTATCTCGCAGTGTCCAGAGTACGAAGAATAAATCAACTTCGAAGAGTTGTTTTAGATCATAATGACACCAGCAACAATGATATTGTCAGCGATGACATAGTCAGAAAAAAAAATTCTCTGGTTATAAATAACAGGATAAAAAAATAACAGAAAATTTGACATTGATGCTGAATTTATAATTACACTAAAACAACAACAGAATAATCACTGCGCGAGTTGCAATTGTGTAATGCGTTGGTGTTGGTCGGATAAGGATCCTCACCAATTTACCGCAGACAGAAAAGATAGCAGCGTAGGTCATACCAGAGATAATGTGATGTTAACTTGTCTTGAGTGCAACAGACGCAGAGGTGCTTGTTAAGACCACGCGGCAGTAATTGAGTATCCTCGGGTATCACTTGTCATTGTTCACGAGTAAATCCTCGCTGAGGAGCAGCTGAATCCAACCTATAGACTGGCGGTCTATAAATAAATATCTAACAGTGACATTGCCGAGTATTAGTTGTTTTGAAAAATCATTTTGCGGTTTTACAGCTATATACTTTCTTTTAATCGCGTTGTTAGGTTTCATGTTGATTTTTCGAGTAATCTCATTATTTAGCGCGGTAATCACGCCTGGTAATCTCTTGACCAATTCACGGGATCGTTTATCCTGAATAAATTCCTTCGCGTATTGATATCCAAATAACCGCTCAGCAAGTGTGCGATTAAATCGTTCAATAATTGCCTGATTGCGATGTAGTGCAGTATGTCCTCGTCTGATGGTGACATTATGATGCTTCATTGTTGATAACACTGCACACTGAAATTCCTTGCCAGGATCAAATTGTAATAGATTTGGCCAATGCAGTGGACCTCGTCGATAAACCCTTTTAAATGCAGAAGCAACTTCAGTTGATGATTTTGTCTTTAGTGCCTCTGCATCTTTGTATCGACTCACAACATCAACTACGGTTAGCGCGTATTTAGAAATAATAGATCGGCCTGATGAACCTCTTTAACGACGCTGACATCAAAATGAGAGAAGTTAATTTCTTTAGGTGGTGGTAGATAAATTTGCCATATCGCCTGTTTGGATAACCAATCTGCTGCTTTAGTATTTTTCACCCTTCCAGCGCTAGCGAGTTTATTGATTGCTGATTTCCCCCTCCAGTATCCTATTGGGTAATAATAAATAGATTCCTTGTTGTTATTAATTACCAGCACCCAACATCAATTTACTTTTCATCGCCGATTTTATCAACCATGAAGCAAACCTTTCTTTGAAGGATTTATCAGTGATAGAATTCAACGCATGAATCAATTTTACATCTGCGATATGTCTGTGTTGCAGATTGCTGCTTTCATAAGCAACAACATGAGCATGACACGCCTTATCAATAGCATTTATTGGGTTTTCACCTGGTTTGGGTTGGTTTCGATCATCGAGTCGGATATCGAGTCTGGTCCCGGGTCCACAATAACCATACCCTGGAAGGTGTTTTTCTCCCGGATATTTTGCCCATGGTATTCCTGGAAGTTTTACTAACTTGGCTGCAATATCACCTCCTCGTTTTTTTTTTTACAAATCTAAATTTTTGGTACCACATGGTACACACTTACCAGCAAGTGCTGATCTGTTATTGCCTGTTGTAATCGTCGTCAAGTCATTTGTGCTAGTACGATTCTTACATTTCACACAATTTATTAGATCCATAATTGATTTATAATAACATGAACGTAATTGAGAACGAGAACCCATTAAGCATCATGCAGCGCTACCGAATTATATTCGCATGATTATAATCGGACCATCTGGAAGCGGCAAGACACAGTTGTTACTTTATTTGATAACGAGATGGATGAAATGGAATAAGTTGTATTTAGTAGCCCCAAGTGTAGACGATCAGCAATGTTACAAGGTTTTAAAGGATTTTAACGAGAAAGCAAAATCGGAAATCGATGAGGATATTATTGAGTTTATAACCGATATCGAAGAAGCACCGAGTATTGATGATATTGATAGAAGTGTTAACAATTGAGTCGTATATGATGATGTGATGTTAGGCAATCAAAAGAATCCTGCTAGGATATTTTCCAGAGGTAGGCATAAAAATATCGATGTGATATATGTCACTCAACGATACACTCAAATACCAAACGTGATCAGAGATAACTGCAATAGTCTTGCTGTATTTAATAGAGTAGACACACATACGCTACGAAATATTTGGCAAACTTGGTGCGGCGGTGATATGGATTATAATCTCTTTAGCAATTTCTTTAGTCACGCTCAGTCAACCCCCAATGGATTTGTAACGATAAATTTGCATGACCTGAGATCAAGATATCGTATCGGACTTCATCAAATGTTTGGTTGAAATCCTAAATTGTTAGCAATTTCAAGGATTTTCAATTCATCTCCATAGCGACATCAGCGTCGGGTCTGTCTGGAGACAGAGTTTCAATAGCGTGACAAACCGAAACCATTTTTCTTTTTTATGTCTGCCTGAATAGGTTTCGGTTTGAAATCCTATAGGATTTTGTTTGAAATAGTTTCGGTTTGAAATCTTTTAGAAACTTGTCTGAATAGTTTCGGTTTGTCTGAAATAGTTTCGGTGTGTCCACCCTCTTTGCTGCTTAATGATTCACTGGTTGTCAAAAGAACACATGCCACAGTCATCGACTGATGGTCAAACCGACGAATGCCTTAAAATGATCCACTGTTGATCAAAATGGACACATGCCTCATAATTATCCACTGATGGTGAAAGGTACGCATGCCTCAGAATGATTGACTGATAGTCAAACCAACGCACGCTTGAAAATGATCCGTTATAGTTTTAATAAGTAGAAACAATTCCTTACCATTCAGCAGGAATAGTTCGTCTCGTTGTTTCTGCATCTCCTGAGCTAATTGCTTCCAGTCATTGGAGGGTGACGCAAGATCAATTTCTTTCTGATGATCGGATGATAATTCAATTGGTGCTTCCAGAAATGAACCAGCATCTAAAATGTATGTGCGGTTGCAAAAACGTTCATTCACAATAGTTGATATATGATCTAATCTCAAACAGAATTACTTTATGAAAAAAGTGTACTCTAACCATATAATTGCTTCTATTACAATTTAAGGATGGCCAAGTTAGCTGACTGGACCGCTTATGCACACGTTTGAACATATTCACTGTAACATTGAGAGACAAATAAACACGGAATAAAACTGTCAGTTAAACAACTCTGCCTTTCAATCTAGACAGCACCTTTACTCAAAAACCGATTTTGGAGCCAAATAACATCGGTTCGATCCTGCATATGTGGCTTTGTATGTATTATTTAAATTTGACGCACGTGATTCATGGCTTTAGAATGAGATAATGACTTTCGTACATCAAGTATAAATCATTTGCTTCAAACTCTATAATAATGTCCTATTGGCGTGGCGTTTTATTTATAATTTAGTGAAAAGCAATTTCATTGAATAGATGACTATTAATGAATGTGTGATTAAATAATTTACTTCAAAGGTGCAAGGAGGTATGTTACAAAATCTCTACCAACATTCCCTTCTGAAGTGACCTTGACCTTGTGCCCAGAATTTCATAAATTAAAAAAGTCAGTTGGGTTATATATTATCACACGTGTTACAAGTTTATATAGACTATCATGTACACGTGTTATAGTTATTGTTACAAGTTATATAGACTATCATGTACACGTGTCACAGTTATTGTTACAAGTTTATATAGACTATCATGTACACGTGTTACAGTTATTGTTACAAGTTTATATAGACTATCATGTACACGTGTTACAGTTATTGTTACAAGTTTATATAGACTATCATGTACACGTGTTACAGTTATTGTTACAAGTTTATATAGACTATCATGTACCTTCCTGTTTTTCATCATGTCCCTGTCTCAGTTTGTCCAACGCTTCTTTCAAAGCCTGTGAAAATAAAAGTTCATTTTGTAACGTCTGCTTTTCGATGTTTGTCTAACTTTAAACCCAAATACAATCAATTCAATAAAGCTTAGCAGCCTGCATTTTATTCAACGTAAAGTTCATAACTATATGCGACACTTTCCGCACAACCGTTAAGCTTATCGCCTTTCAGAGAAAAGGGATGGAAAAAGATGGGAGTTCACAAAGTCTACTAATGATAACTACAAGTGAAAACATTCCTAGGTTGCTCGGGTAGACGTTTGTTAAGAATAACTAGAAAAAATGTCTGTGTGCATCTGCTGATGGTATTATAAGCGAAAACTTTGTGCATGATCTTTTTTATCTCTGTTCTGAAACAAACTATAGTGCACATGCACTGTTGCTGGTGTGGGAAGATATACTGCCGTAGCGAGGTAGAGAAAACACTGAAATCAATCGGCAAAGCCCAGAGGAATTTAAATTGCAGGAGATACGAAAATAAACTGAAATCACGATAATTTAGCACATATTTTTGCCTGCGAGATGTATACCTGTGTTGAAGAAGATAACAGTGTCCTCTCTATAAGCCTGAGAACATAATAACATAACAAAGGATTATTAATTCATGTAGTGTGCAAAAGATTAGAAATGTACTAATTGACCAGAACATATTTGTATGAATAGTTCAAAATAGGTACATATAAATATCCAAAAGGAATATCCAAAAAGGATAACTGAATAGAATATCTAAAGAGAATATTAAAAGAGAATATCTTTTGTGACAGTAGGCATTTAGTGCGATTTTTCAGTAAGTAGTCTTTATCCCTACATTGTTGTATTGTTCTCTCTCTCTCTCTCTCTCTCTCTCTCTCTCTCTCTCTCTCTCTCTCTCTCTCTCTCTCTCTCTCTCTCTCTCTCTCTCTCTTTAAACCTGCAGATCAATTCCACCAAGCGTGTCATCAGTTGTTGTTGCTAATGTAGATGGACTCATTGGCTCAACGGCATCTTCCTGAACTATGTCGTTCTGCTTTCGTAATTCGATCTGTCGTAACTATAATGAAAACAAACAACATTGTATTTACTGTTTTTACTGAAACTCCATAATAACATGGTATTTACTGTTTTACTGTCATATGTGTATTTTATCTAATTCGTTTTAAAGGCAGATTTTGTAGCACTATCTACCCATGTTGATTCATATTCGATATGGTAAACGACTCTTGATTCACATCGTTCCTCTAACATATTTTTTAGCTGTATAAAAGTATTGTACATCACGTGATTTATAGCCGCAGGTGACATTTGTTAAACATCCGTGCCTAATGCTTGTCATCTAGCCGACATCTTGTATGTGTCACACGGAAATTTAAACCGTCATTACGAAATGTTTAGAAAGTCAACATAGAATACAGTAATGGCCTTAAATCGCATATACTAAGTTAAAATATAGAATCTCGAATTGTATAAGGTGTGTTATGATAATGGTGTGGCCTAGTTATTAACGAGTAGGTGTTGTCGACTATGCTCTGGCATGTTCACGTCACTGCCCAACAGATCGATAAATTAGTATTTAGTACATTTCCTGTTTCAATAAATTCCCAGACGTGATCTATGTATTTAAACGATAGCATTTTCATGTTACCCGCATGAGGGATCATCACCAAAGACTCCGATCATAGAATAAGCATTTTCTATTATTATTACTACACTATATATATATATATATATATATATATATATATATATATATATATATATATATATATATATATATATATATATATATCTGTGTGTGTGTGTTCTTTTGATACCTCATTCATTATTCAACATTTGTTTTAATGAAAGAGAAATAAGTTCAACCATGCAAAGACTATTTTACTTATGTCATGTACTACCCTTGATATTGTGTATACAAATATCAGCACCAGTTGCATTTTCTAGAATACATATTTGCCTTTGAGTGAAAATGACTGGCAATTGTAGTGCAAGGTACCTTTCTAATGACTGGCAATTATAATGCAAGAATGACTGGCAATTGTGGTGCAAGTGACCTTGCTAATAAATGCAAAGTGGCCTTTCTAATTAATGCAGGTGATCTTTCCAATGACTGGCAATTGTAGTGCAAGGTATCTTTCTAAAGACTGGCAATTGTAGTGCAAGTGACCTTTCTAATGAATGGCTATTGTAGTGCAAGTGATCTTTCTAAAGATTGGTAATTGTAGTGCAAGTGACCTTTCTAATGAATGCAAAGTGGCCTTTCTAATTAATGCAAGTGACCTTTCTAATGATTGCTAGTAACATTCTTCCCTAGTTATTCAATCTGGTTGGAGAAAACAAAAAAGTGGATGCAATTTGGCTTTTGATACAAAGATTGTAGTTATGACAATAGTAGAGTTGTCGTAATTGCAATTTACTTTTTGTGTTGTTTCAATTGCAGATTTCCAAAATATTCATTTAACATTCCTCAAAAAACACCCCAGATCATCTGGATGTAAATGATATGTTGCGCCTTTTGTAAATGAGAAAAAGATACTTCAATTGCTGAGCAAAGCAAGTTGGTTCGCTTTGCCATTTTGCTTTTTTGTGCTTTTTGTTATTCATTTTGTTGATCTATGTGCGAGTGGGAACCCTATATTTAGTTTGATACAAACATAATTGTTAACATATGAGTTGAATCTGTGCTTCAATAGTTACGAATTATCTTCATGAGTTGAGGATTATCTTCACGATTAAAGGATTGTCCTTGTTTGATGAAAGCCTTTTCGTTTGCAACATATCTTTCGAGCACAGAATAATTTAAAGTATAATATACGGGAATATTATCTCATCTCCATAGCAATACATTAACACAAGATTTCCAAGAATTTGGGTATACTAAATTCGATCCATAATTTAAATTTTCTAGCAATACTAGATATCATATTTGATTATAATGGGATATATCATCGTTGAATGTAATACTAGATATCATATTTGAATATAATAGGATATATCATCGTTGAATGCAATACTAGATATCATATTTGAATATAATAGGATATATCATCGTTGAATGTAATACTAGATATCATATTTGAATATAATAGAATATATCATCGTTGAATGCAATACTATATATCATATTTGAATATAATAGGATATATCATCGTTGAATGCAATACTATATGTCACATTTGAATATAATAGGATATATCATCGTTGAATGCAATATTATATATCACATTTAAATATAATAGGATATATCATCGTTGAATGCAATGCTATATATCACATTTGAATATAATAGGATATATCATCGTTGAATGCAATACTAGATATCATATTTGAATATAATAGGATATATCATCATTGAACGTAATACTATATATCGCATTGAATGTAATATCAGATATCACCTTTATATCACCTTTAAGTGTAATCTATTGAGAGTGATCTCAAGAAAATATATATCTTTTCATGTATAACAATAAACAGTTTTCATCACAGTGAAATTCCTTGCAAACTCTACAATATGAAGGACAGAAATGTACCAACTGATGGAATAAATTGTATAATATGAAGGACAGAAATGTACCAACGGATGGACTAAATTGTATAATATGAAGGACAGAAATGTACCAACTGATGGAATAAATTGTATAATATGAAGGACAGAAATGTACCAACTGATGGAATAAATTGTATAATATGGTGTACATAAATGTTCCAAAATAGGTCTTACCGCTTTCTCTAGATCGGAAAGCTGAAAATGAAAAATAAAAATCACTAAGTGGATGATACCTAACGTCGTGTGACAGTTAAAGTGTGTCTATACATTAACTCAAACAGTTAAAGTGTGTCTATACATTAACTCTAACAGCTAAAGTGTGTCTATACATTAACTCAAACAGCTAAAGTGTGTCTATACATTAACTCAAACAATTAAAGTATGTCTATACATTAACTCTAACAGCTAAAGTGTGTCTATACATTAACTCAATTAAAGTGTGTCTATTCATTAACTCAAACAGTTAAAGTGTGTCTATACATTAACTCAATTAAAGTGTTTCTATACATTAACTCAAACAGTTAAAGTGTGTCTATACATTAACTCAAACAGCTAAAGTGTGTCTATACATTAACTCAAACGGCTAAAGTGTGTCTATACATTAAGTCTAACAACTAAAGTGTGTCTATGCATTAACTCAATTAAAGTGTGTCTATTCATTAACTGAAACAGTTAAAGTGTGTCTATACATTAACTCAATTAAAATGTTTCTATACATTAACTCAAACAGTTAAAGTGTGTCTATACATTAACTCAAACAGTTAAAGTGTGTCTATACATTAACTCTAACAGCTAAAGTGTGTCTATACATTAACTCTAACAGTTAAAGTATGTCTATACATTAACTCAATTATAGTGTGTCTATACATTGACTCAATTAAAGTGTGTCTATACATTAACTCAAACAGATAAATTGTGTCTATACATTAACTCAAACAGCTAAATTGTGTCTATACATTGACTAAACAGTTAAAGTGGGTATATACATTGACTCAAACAGTTAAAGTATGACTATAAATTAACTCAAACAGTTAAAGTGTGTCTATACATTAACTAAAACAAACCTTATTGCGGTTTTATGATAACCAGATATACAGTTTCAATAAAAATCGTATAAGCTGTGCGGAAGGAGACAGGAAATGAAGAGCTGAATTCTTAAAATAATACAAGTTTAGAAGAAAAAAGAATTGGAAACAAAATGAGCCATACTATAAAGTAAGACCTTTCTGGTTTACACCAGCCACAGATCTAACGTGCAAAGTTTCAATTAAAGCTTTGATGCGACAAGCCATAGCGAACTTAATTCTCACAATGCACCTAGATTAATAGGTTTTCAAGAAGTGTCACTATAAGAGGACTGCATAAAAAAGACCCTTTCTTAGCTTTATGATCTCTGATATCTTGTTAGATAATCGCAAAAGTTAAAAAAGAAGACCCTTTCTTAGCTTTATGATCTCTGACATCTTGTTAGGTAATCGCAAGAGTTCGTATATGTGGGTGTACTTGTGTCTTTTGAACGACTTTAAATAAATTATGATAAAATAATTAAACAATATATGGCTCTTACGAAATTACCGAGCCTTTGAAAAATAGAGCACTACATAAAAGCATGTCCTACCTTTTCATTGATAAGTTGGATCTGAAACAACGTGAACACAAACATATGTGAGATTAAGTACTGAGTGAGATGCAATAATACATCGTAAATACAAATATATGGTCCAGAGAAAACTAGGAACTATTATCTTACGACACGACCCTAATCAAATAGCAAGTACCCTTCAATTATGTTTGTTTTAAAATATGAAATGTACGTTTTCTCTTTAGTCCCATACAAGGATTCCTAAAGACCATTACAAATGAATATCCTCTTTTTAGTCCCATACAAGGATTCCTAAAGACCATTACAAATGAATGTCCTCTTTTTAGTCCCTTACAAGGATTCCTAAAGACTATTACAAATGTACGTCCTCGCTTTAGTCCCATACAAGGATTCCTAAAGACCATTACAAATGAATGTCCTCTTTTTAGTCCCATACAAGGATTCCTAAGGACCATTACACATGAATGTCCTCTTTTTAGTCCCATACAAGGATTCCTAAAGACCATTACAAATGTACGTCCTCGCTTTAGTCCCATACAAGGATTCCTAAAGACCATTACAAATGAATGTCCTCTTTTTAGTCCCATACAAGGATTCCTAAAGACCATTACAAATGTACGTCCTCGCTTTAGTCCCGTACACGGATTTCTAAAGACCATTTTAAATGTACGTCCTCTCTTTAGTCCCATACCAGGATTCCTAAAGACCATTATAAATGTACGTCCTCTCTTTAGTCCCATACCTTGATTCCTAAAGACCATTTTAAATGTACGTCCTCTCTTTAGTTCCATACCAGGATTCCTAAAAACCATTATAAATGTACGTCCTCTCTTTAGTCCCATACCAGGATTCCTAAAGACCATTTTATAATTGTACGTCCTCTCGTTAGTCCCATACAAGGATTCCCAAAACCATTACAAACGTATGTCCTCTCTTTAGTCCCATACAAGAATTCATAAAGACCATTACAAACGTATGTCCTATCTTTAAGTCCCATACAAGACTTCCTAAAGACCATTACAAATATATGTCCTCTCTTTAGTCCCATACAAGGATTCCTTAAGACCATTACAAATATATGTCCTCTCTTTAGTCACATACAAAGATTCCTAAAACCATTACAAACGTGTGTTCTCTCTTTAGTGCCATACACGAATTTATAAAGACCATTACAAATGTATGTCCTCTCTTTAGTCTCATACAAGGATTTCTAAAGACCATTACAAACGTATGTCCTCTCTTTAGTCCCTTACAAGGATTCCCAAAACCATTACAAACGTATGTCCTCTCTTTAGTCCCATACAAGAATTCGTAAAGACTATTACAAACGTATGTCCTATCTTTAGTCCCATACAAGGATTCCTAAAGACCATTACAAATGTATGTCCTGTCTTTAGTCCCATACAAGAATTCATAAAGACCATTACAAATGAATGTCCTCTTTTTAGTCCCATACAAGGATTCCTAAAGACCATTACAAATGTATGTCCTCTCTTTAGTCCCATACAAGAATTTATAAAGACCATTACAAATATATGTCCTCTCTTTAGTCCCATACAAGGATTCCTAAAGACCATTACAAATGAATGTCTTCTCTTTAGCCCCTTACAAGAATTCCTAAAGACCATTACAAATATATGTCCTCTCTTTATTCCCATACAAGGATTCTTAAAGACCATTACAAATATATGTCCTCTCTTTAGTCCATACAAGGATTCCTAAAGACCATTACAATTGAATGTCTTCTCTTTAGTCCCATAAAGAATTCATAAAGACCATTACAAATGTATGTCCTCTATTTAGTCCCATACAAGAATTCATAAAGACCATTACAAATGAGTGTAATTTCATTAGTCCATACAAGGATTCCTAAAACCATTACAAATGAATGTTTTCTCTTTAGCCCCTTACAAGAATTCCTAAAGACCATTACAAACATATGTTCTCTCTTTATTCCCATACAAGAATCTAAAGACCATTACAAACGTATGTCCTCTCTTTAGTCCCATACAAGGATTCCTAAAGACCATTACAAACGTATGTCCTCTCGTTAGTCCCATACAAGGATTCCTAAAGACCATTACAAACGTATGTCCTCTCTTTAGTCCCATAGAAGGATTCCTAAAACCATTACAAATGAATGTCTTCTCTTTAGTCCCATAAAGAATTCATACAGACCATTACAAACATATGTTCTCTCTTTATTCCCATACAAGAATCTAAAGACCATTACAAATGTATGTCCTCTATTTAGTCCCATACAAGAATTCATAAAGACCATTACAAACGTATGTCCTCTCTTTAGTCTCATACAAGGATTCCTAAATCCATTAGAAATGAATCTCCTCTCTTTATTCCCGTACAAGGATTCCTTAAAACCATTTAAAAAGTGCATCTTTCTTTAGTCCCATAAAGGGATAAATAATAGATTATTTACAAAAATGTACGTTTTCTGTTTATCAGTGTTGTATTTACGTTCATGATATACATTTCTAAATGATAAAAGAAATCAGAGATATCCATGTTTGTGATATTTATGCTGATATTGCAGCCAATTTACGTTTCAAAATTTATAAAAGGACGCTTTTGCTTTGCATGCGCGTTTGTCTATATAGGAAAGAAGCCAATTCCCAATGTATATCCTTGTAAAATATGAAGTTATTTAATAAATTAATAACACAAACGAGCAAATGTGATTGATTGTGCGATAACAGAGACACCCTTAATTGCACGCTGTAGCCATGCATGTTTTTTCTACTTTCTTACAAAGTATTTTTACACGGAAGATTAATTGTTACCTTATTTACGCCTCCTTCGGTCCTATGAACTGAAAATATAAATCAAATAACTCTGAATGATCTAAGAACACTTAGCTCAAAGAAAGCAGAATAACGATAACAATGTTAACACATCGGGTGATATTTAATGTTAAGCAATTGGCAGTAAAAACGGATTACATTGGATAACACTGATAACTCTATCATTCATGTCAGATTCGATAATAAAGAGAAAGGTGATTAGTTAGGTGGTACTATAGATAACATATCAGGTCATATATGCAAAATCGAAAATTAAACAATATAGGACAAAGATTTATAGGGCCTATCGAAAACTCAGCCAAACACATCGTTGGACGATTTGAGGCATATGTGAATTTGACATGGCCAGAGCCCATGTAGCCCGTCGTATAGTTTTTGCCAAGCCTATCCCTATGAAAATATAAATAAATACAGGAGCTTGGAGTCTCTAATAACATATATGTTGCCCTTTCTTCAAATTAAAGTTCTTAATCAGCATGTAGAGTGAATGTAAATGTTCCTCTCCGTTGTGTCAATTTGCCATTAGACTTTATCTCAGGACCTTTGACTTCTGTACCATTCGGGACATTCATTTATTTCTAGGCAGATTATGTTGTAGCTGGGGATTAATTTGTAGTTAATCCATTTGTAGCAAAGAGCTTAAGTTGTAGTTGATCTATTTGTAGCTAACCATCCTTGTTCTGATCACAAAGCATATCCTATTAAAACTCAAAAACATTGCCTGATTTACACTCAGCTTGTGCAGTTACTTTAGCTATAGCAAAGAGATGCAGTAATGCTGATCAGGAAATTATTTCGATTGCTGACACATTTATTGGTCTATCTTTTGATCGAGTGACTTTGCTTCTCGTTTAATCTTTACGAGCCACCTGAGGTACTGCAGGTTACCATTTGTAACTGAACTATCTAAATGTTGTTCCTAAGTCATGTCTGCAAGAAACACTGAGTCTATCCCATGAAACTCCCTTGAAGTCATTAATACTTATTATATGATTTTATATCATTTATAATGGCCAAAACATGAAAGCGACGCTTGTAGATACTGCGAATCTTGTTACACTTGTCAAATGGTAGGACAACCAAATCAGACGATACATTAGGCTACCCAATCAGACGATACATTAGGCTACCCAATCAGACGATACATTAGGCTACCCAATCAGACGATACATTAGGCTACCCAATCAGACGATACATTAGACTACCCAATCAGACGATACATTAGGCTACCCAATCAGACGATACATTAGGCTCTTCTACAACCTATTATTGCATTTGACGAAATATGTAGTATAATAATGATTGACTTATCGGTCACGTACCTAAGACCATGTCAGGCAACCAATACTTACTGACAATAATATGTGCGTCTTTCAGAGGGTCTTGCTTTAAGTAATATTTAAATAAAACAATAGTAAAAGACTTGATAAATTTTATTTACACCATTTTTGGCCTTCCCAAAACTGTCGAATCTTTTCAAATGTCAAATTTCATGTCTGGAGTTTTTAAGCAGGTTATGCGTGAATTGGGCATCCGACAGTTTAAATCTTCTGTCAATTACCCTGAGAGTCAAGGGACTTTGGAATGATTTCATCAAACTTTGAAGCATATGATTATGTCATACCTCTTCGATACAGGAAACGATTGGAACGAAAGATTTAATTTACTGTTGTTTGCTCTTAGGGCATCAGTTCAAGAATCATACTGTTCTTGAACCATTGAATGTTGTTAAAACAGAAACTTCTTTCAACCGAACATTACAAAATTAATCTTCTTAATTGTGTCTCTGATTTCAAATATAAACTGTCAAAGGTTTGTAAAGTAGAATGAACTAATCTTCACTTTACTAAGGAATGAAATGAAAATGTGACAGAACTACAAAGAAAATAAATTTGATGATATTGTTCTGGCTCTCTTGCCCATACCTCAAGACCCCATCAGGCTAAGTATCATGGACACTCAAAGTTAATAAAGACATAAAGTGGCTTAAATTACATCATTAACACTCCATGGAGTCGAAATAGAAATAACATTGCCACATAAAGGATTATGTTGATAATTTACTTGTACCTGTCCTACATGGTGAGCATTTTCGATGGCGCGAAATCGGGCCGCGCTGGTTTTGGTGTAACCAATCTTCAAACTTCAGAAATATTAAAATGTATGGATCAGACACTTTCATATCTACAGCCACAAGAGAGGAATGAAATAAAACTGCTATTATTTGAATATGAGCATTTGTTTTTAGATGTTTCAATGCGAACAAATAAAATCTACTTTAATGCTCAACGTATATATTCTACATGAATCTTCTCAAGCAGCAATGTTTGAAAAAAATAAATTCAATATTTGTGGGAGAGATATTTCATATTTCCAAGTAAAAGTAACTGTTGTTCGCCATACAATCTTGTGCCAGATAATTTGTTTCCTCATGATACGTGACCAATGTCGCCAAATCAGATTGACTTTCAATGCCACGAATCGATGACTTAATTAACAAAATTGGAAATGCCAAAGATATAAACATTCGTAGAGGTTCTGGCAAACTCCAGTCGCGAAATGGCCAAATAAATTTTGAAATTCCGTATGTATTATTTCAATATAAAGTGATGCCGTTTTGGATTAAAGGTTCACCTTCAAATTTCCGACATTTAATGAACAAGACAACATCAGGTCTACATATATTGTGATACTTACATCATCTAAAACGACACCTGGAAAGATCACATGGAAACCATTCCAATGTTCCTTGTCCCACTCTGTGATGCAAATGTGACCAATGATTTAGGTAAACATGCGTTTTACCGTGCTTGTGTTACATTTTTAGGATATATTTTGGGACACGGTCAAGTTAAACTTATTGAATTTTAGTCGAGGCTATTTCGGAATCTCATGTGTCTATCATTTCCTTCAGCTCCGTGTTTTAATGATTCATTTTGAAAAGTATTTTCATGCACTTTAACGTGCATATAAGTACTAAAAAAAATTTGGATATATATATATATATATATATATATATATATATATATATATATATATATATATATATATATATATATATATATATATATATTGTATCATTCATTAATACATGTTCCTATACAATCTTAATTAAATGGATGTTTGACTAATATATAAAAGAAAGCTTTATATATAAAGTTATCTTTTTCTTAATGAGGGTTGGTGTCATGTATATCTATAGTATGTGTCTTTATTTTTATGATTGCAAGGAAACGTTTGTAAATAACATTAAATAGCTAATTGTGTCTATGGTTGTGAGTTTGTACTTTAATATAAGGTCCTTTTGTTTGGTAAACATATTGGGTGGCTTATTGACCTTGGAAGGTCTAGAAGAAATCTTGCTGACGAATTTAATTGGATCTGAGTTCAGTGCACGGGTTTCTACTAGACAATCCAGGTAACCAAGTTTCTGATTCGATAAACCGCACAAAAATATGGCCTGTTGATAATTATGATTATCTGCAAATTAATATTTGACTGTCATCTTGGTTCTCAGATTTTTTTATAGAAAGGATATTTAATTGTGGATTAAGTATTTGCATCTTAAACATCAGTCTTAGAGTAGTCATTCAGTTTTGTTCAATTATTATTTGAGAACGATTAATTATTTAAATTATTTGTTGAAATCACAAGTTGCAAATAACCTTTAAAACAAAGGAACTGTTTTGGAATTACTGTGAATTCCTTTAAGAAAGTTTTGATGACATAATTGTCATACATCATGACTGTTAACACATCAAACTATTCCAGACTATCAGTATTATATATTGAAGTTCATTTGTAATGCCGCTGGAATTAATTTGGAATAATTTATAACTGTGGTTTTATAATAGACCTCTTTGAACTATTTAGAATTTCCTTCACAATTTGTACGTTATTTTTGATAGTTCACTCTGCATTGTAATACCATAATTTATTTATTGAATTTATGCAAAACCTGTTGGTTTTACTTGGATTTTTCTCTTCATTGGTAAGTTCATAGAGTCGAAAAAAATATACACACAAGCCCTGTTGTGATGAGAGATCACCAGTTAATTTTCGTGGAGGGATCTGGGGTCTTTTTAAATTACATTTTTGACGCCAAAATAGCTTGACATCATAACCTTTGCTCTTATTAGTAGTAAAATATGCTAATTATATCCGTTATATATGTTGAACAAATTGTTTATATTGAGGTAAATGAAAAACATATTGCCCTGACTCAAAAGAAAATTCAAGCCCCTCACCCTCCTAAAATTATGTGTATACAAAATGTAGCTACACTGGGCCCATATATTCCTACCCGTCATCTCTATTGATCTGTTATGATACCAATCATAAAATAGTTTTTTTCCAAAGTAAGGGGCTCATTGTCATTATGACTACCATATTAAAATAGGATTAATATTTATTATTTCTATTCCAACCGGTTTAGCAGGTACGATGTGACATGGTTCAACTATTCATACGCATAAGCAGATATATCAAATTAATTTTAAAATTGACTTGGACGTCTATCAACCAAAGTCATTCTAGATCTAAATTGTATTTTTTATACAAAATGTAAAATTGTTCATTGGCATGAACCATTACACCTCTAGTCAATACCTTAATAGTCTCCTCTTGCAATAAAATCGTTTGATCTTTAAGTTTAATTGACTCAGTATCATTGAACATTATATACGAAAATATATTACTCATTTATATTTATTTTACACGCATCTCCTCGTAAACTGGTTACGGTTCTGTTTAAATTCTTTGTATTTGTCTATCTTACTTATTTTCCATCCCCAATCGGTATTAATGATGCTGTTATGTTTTTATCACTTGTTGTGGTACTGGTACATCTTCGTTTTTATTTATTAAATTTTAAACCTGTCAATATATTTAATTATAGTTTGCGTTTTTAACTTCTTACTTTATCATACATTTCAACAAATGACCACTTCCTTTTGTATATAGTATCTGCCAATGGGGAATAGTTGTATCTGAACATCATCACTTATTTGTTCTTTGCACAATATCAAACGGCTCTCATGTATGATTCCCACGCAAGATCAGCTTCTCCTTGCGCACTTTTTTTTTCGGGGGGGAGGGGGCCGGAGCTGCTTCAACGAAAACTTAATATTTAAAAATAATATTCTGTAGCCTTGCTGCCATAGTGAATATTGTTATAATATCCATGTCATATTGCGATAATCAATATTGTTTTGTTTCTAATATAACACCCATGTCTTACTGAAGTTGTTGGACAGCCTAAACGTGCGCGAGAGTTCGACAGCAATCTTGAAGACTGCTAACGGTACCATAATCTACATGACTTCATTCTGCAGATAAACGTTTATATTATTTTCCGGATGAAAAACAAATCATAAATCAAAACATATTATATTTGAAAATGAATACTTCTGATGGATAGACGGTCTGCCAATCGCCTGTGTATGTACGTATATACATTCAGATATAATTTATAAACGAACGTCACGTCCCTTGTCTGCGTCAATATTAAGCTATGCATACTAATCTATGACTTAACGAGAAAAGTTTTTATTCGAAATGTTAATTTCCTATAAGTTAAGTTCCTATATTTCTTTGTGCAAAATCAATCACACACTAGGTATATAACGCTAGCAGTTTTAAAAAAATTCTAATAAACGTAAAAGCTCCTAGTGTGTTTATTTGCATTCAATAATATATCTTATGTTATTCTCAAATTTGAAGCAGAGTAGCTCATCTCCCGAGGTATGTGTTTACATTTTTTATAAATTCGTCCAATACTTTTGAACACTGTTATAATAGTTATTTCCATTCAAGCTTTCTAAATCTCTCAACATAATGACATACATAAATATTATAAAACAACAAACGCTGTACTCACCAAAGGGAACCGCTAGACACAAGGTGTACAGAGAAAACAAACATAGAATGTATATAGATGACATCGTCCAGTTTCCACTGATTTGCTGAAAAGAATTATATATATATATATATATATATATATATATATATATATATATATATATATATATATATATATATATATATATATATATATATATATATATATATATATATATATGTGTGTGTGTGTGTGTGTGTGTGTGTGTGTGTGTGTGTGTGTGTGTGTTAAGACCCACGTGCATATGAGTGTTGTGGAGGGTGAGAGACAGAAAAGTTAAAATCTACGTATATGTAAGTATTGGGAAGGTGAGAGATGGTACAGTTAAATACCAAGTTGTGTTTGTGTGAGTGTTAGGGAGGTGTGTGTATAAGTTGTGGGGGAGTCGGGGAGATGTGTACGTGTTGAATGGGGAGGATGAGAGACAATAAAGTTACACAGTGGTGTACAGTGGTAGACACAGTGGTATACAGTGGTATTTTCATGTACAGTTGTAACTTTAAGTACAGAGTGATAGCTTCATAAATGATTTGCTAACGTTTTGTTTCAATGGTTAACCTTAAATTATTCATTAAAATAAATGCATCACAGTAGATCTACTTATTCTAGTTCTACTTATTCTAGATCTACTTACATCTAAATCTACTTACATCAAGATCTACTTACATCAAGATCTACTTACATCTAGATCTACTTATTCTAGATCTACTTACATCTAGATCTACTTATTCTAGATCTACTTACATCTAGATCTACTTACATCTAGATCTACTTACATCTAGATCTACTTATTCTAGATCAACTTATTCTAGATCTACTTACATCTAGATCTACTTAATCTAGATCTACTTATTCTAGATCTACTTATTCTAGATCTACTTACTCTAGATCTACTCATTCTAGATCTACTTACATCTAGATCTACTTACATCTAGATCTACCTACATCTATATCTACATATTTTAGATCTAGTTACATGTAGATCTACTTACATCTAGATCTACTTATTTTAGATCTATTTACATTTAGATCTACTTACATCTAGATCTACTTATTCTAGATCTACTTATTCTAGATCTACTTACATCTAGATCTACTTACATGTAGATCTACTTACATCTAGATCTATTTATTTTAGATCTATTTACATGTAGATCTACTTACATCTAGATCTACTTATTCTAGATCTACTTATTCTAGATCTACTTACATCAAGATCTACTTATTCTAGATCTACTTACATCTAGATCTACTTATTCTAGATCTACTTATTTTAGATCTATTTACATGTAGATCTACTTACATCTAGATCTACTTATTTTAGATCTATTTACATGTAGATCTACTTACATCTAGATCTACTTATTCTAGATCTACTTATTCTAGATCTACTTACATCAAGATCTACTTATTCTAGATCTACTTACATCTAGATCTACTTACATCTAGATCTACTTACATCTAGATCTACTTATTCTAGATCTACTTACATCTAGATCTACTTACATCAAGATCTACTTACATCTAGATCTACTTATTCTAGATCTACTTATTCTAGATCTACTTACACTAGATCTACTTATTCTAGATCTACTTATTCTAGATGTACTTACATCTAGATCTACTTACATCTAGATCTACTTACATCTAGATCTACTTACATCAAGATCTACTTACTCTAGATCTACTTACATCTAGATCTACTTACTCTAGATCTACTTATTCTAGATCTATTTACATCAAAATCTACTTACATCTAGATCTACTTACATCTAGATCTACTTACTCTAGATCTACTTACATCTAGATCTACTTACTCTAGATCTACTTATTCTAGATCTACTTACATATAGATCTACTTATTCTAGATCTACTTACATCTAGATCTATTTACATCTAGATCTACTTATTCTAGATCTACTTACATCAAGATCTACTTACATCTAGATCTACTTATTCTAGATCTACTTACATCTAGATCTACTTATTCTAGATCTACTTACATCTAGATCTACTTACATCAAGATCTCCTTACATCTAGATCTACTTACTCTAGATCTACTTACATCTAGATCTACTTACTCTAGATCTACTTACATCTAGATCTACTTACTCTAGATCTACTTATTCTAGATCTACTTACATCAAGATCTACTTACATCTAGATCTACTTATTCTAGATCTATTTACATCTAGATCTACTTACATCTAGATCTACTTATTCTAGATCTACTTATTCTAGATCTACTTACATCAAGATCTACTTATTCTAGATCTACTTACATCTAGATCTACTTACATCTAGATCTACTTACATCTAGATCTACTTATTCTAGATCTACTTACATCTAGATCTACTTACTCTAGATCTACTTATTCTAGATCTACTTATTCTAGATCTACTTACATCTAGATCTACTTACATCTAGATCTACTTATTCTAGATCTACTTATTCTATATCAACTTGCATCTAGATCTACTTACATCTAGATCTACTTAATCTAGATCTACTTACATCTAGATCTACTTACATCAAGATCTACTTACATCTAGATCTACTTACTCTAGATCTACTTATTCTAGATCTATTTACATCTAGATCTACTTATTCTAGATCTATTTACAACTAGATCTACTTGCATCTAGATCTACTTACATCTAGATCTACTTATTCTAGATCATATTACATCTAGATCTACCTACATATAGATCTACTTAATCTAGATCTACTTACATCTAGATCTACTTATTCTAGATCGACTTACATCTAGATCTACTTACATCTAGATCTACTTAATCTAGATCTACTTACATCTAGATCTACTTACATCTAGATCTACTTATTCTAGATCGACTTACATCTAGATCTACTTACATCTAGATCTACTTAATCTAGATCTAATTACATCTAGATCTACTTACATCTAGATCTACTTATTCTAGATCGACTTACATCTAGATCTACTTATTCTAGATCGACTTACATCTAGATCTACTTACATCTAGATCTACTTAATCTAGATCTACTTACATCTAGATCTACTTACATCTAGATCTACTTATTCTAGATCTACTTACATCTAGATCTACTCATTCTAGATCTACTTACATCTAGATCTATTTACATCTAGATCTACTTATTCTATATCAACTTACATCTAGATCTACTCATTCTAGATCTACTTACATCTAGATCTACTTACATCTAGATCTACTTACATCTAGATCTACTTATTCTAGATCTACTTATTCTAGATCTACTTAATCTAGATCTACTTATTCTAGATCTACTTACATCTAGATCTACTTATTCTAGATCTACTTACATCTAGATCTACTCATTCTAGATCTACTTACATCTAGATCTATTTACATCTAGATCTACTTATTCTATATCAACTTACATCTAGATCTACTCATTCTAGATCTACTTACATCTAGATCTACTTACATCTAGATCTACTTACATCTAGATCTACTTATTCTAGATCTACTCATTCTAGATCTACTTACTCTAGATCTACTTACATCTAGATCTACTTAATCTAGATCTACTTATTCTAGATCTACTTACATCAAGATCTACTTACATCTAGATCTACTTATTCTATATCAACTTACATCTAGATCTATTTACATCTAGATCTACTTATTCTAGATCTACTTACATCTAGATCTACTTATTCTAGATCTATTTACATCTAGATCTACTTATATCTAGATCTACTTACATCTAGATCTACTTACTCTAGATCTACTTACATCTAGATCTACTTATTCTAGATCTACTTATTCTAGATCTACTTAATCTAGATCTACTTATTCTAGATCTACTTACATCTAGATCTACTTATTCTAGATCTACTTACATCTAGATCTACTCATTCTAGATCTACTTACATCTAGATCTATTTACATCTAGATCTACTTATTCTATATCAACTTACATCTAGATCTACTCATTCTAGATCTACTTACATCTAGATCTACTTACATCTAGATCTACTTACATCTAGATCTACTTATTCTAGATCTACTCATTCTAGATCTACTTACTCTAGATCTACTTACATCTAGATCTACTTAATCTAGATCTACTTATTCTAGATCTACTTACATCAAGATCTACTTACATCTAGATCTACTTATTCTATATCAACTTACATCTAGATCTATTTACATCTAGATCTACTTATTCTAGATCTACTTACATCTAGATCTACTTATTCTAGATCTATTTACATCTAGATCTACTTACATCTAGATCTACTTACATCTAGATCTACTTATTCTAGATCTACTCATTCTAGATCTACTTACTCTAGATCTACTTACATCTAGATCTACTTATTCTAGATCTACTTATTCTAGATCTACTTACATCTAGATCTACTTATTCTAGATCTATTTACATCTAGATCTACTTATATCTAGATCTACTTACATCTAGATCTACTTATTCTAGATCGACTTACATCTAGATCTACCTACATCTAGATCTACTTAATCTAGATCTACTTACATCTAGATCTACTTATTCTAGATCGACTTACATCTAGATCTACTTACATCTATATCTACTTAATCTAGATCTACTTACATCTAGATCTTCTTATTCTAGATCGACTTACATCTAGATCTACTTATTCTAGATCTACTTACATCGTGATCTATTTACATCTAGATCTACTTATTCTAGATCTAATTACATCTAGATCTACTTACATCTAGATCTACTTATTCTAAATCTACTTATATCTAGATCTACTCATTCTAGATCTACTTACATCTAGATCTATTTACATCTAGATCTACTTATTCTATATCAACTTACATCTAGATCTACTTACATCTAGATCTACTCATTCTAGATCTACTTACATCTAGATCTATTTACATCTAGATCTACTTATTCTAGATCTACTTACATCTAGATCTACTTACATGTAGATCTCTTTTAATCTAGATCTACTTACATCTAGATCTACTTATTCTAGATCTACTTATTCTAGATCTACTTATTCTAGATCTACTTACATCTAGATCTACTTATTTTAGATCTATTTACATGTAGATCTACTTACATCTAGATCTACTTACATCTAGATCTACTTATTCTAGATCTTCTTACATCTAGATCTACTTACATCTAGATCTACTTACATCTAGAATCTACTTACATCTAGATCAACGTACATCTAGATATACTTACATCTAGATCTACTTACATGTAGATCTACTTATTCTAGATCTACTTGCATCTAGATCTACTCATTCTAGATCTACTTACATCTAGATCTACTCATTCTAGATCTACTTGCATCTAGATCTACTTATTCTAGATCTACTTACATCTAGATCTACTTATTCTAGAGAGGAAACAATATTCCTTTTCTTTTTTCCTAAGACGCACTGTTATGCATTCTGTCGTTATAAATATCGGTGAGTAACTATTAATTGTGTCAGAATATATTTGCAGTATATTATATTATGTCATACATGTTTGTGCAAGGAAAGAAAAACTATACTGAAAATTATATGTATACATGTGTGTGTGTGTGTGTGTGTGTGTGTGTGTGTGTGTGCAGAACAGTTACTTACTTCAGAATTTGTGATTTTTCTGACTTTTGACGATTCGTTTGCGAGCAACTCTGTGTTAACGTTCACAGGTATCTGGCCAGAGAAATATGCAGAAATAAACATCAAAACAATCAACCTTCCATCCAGAAAACTGTTTCACGTTAACGACGTAACGACATGGCATACTTCAGGAAATTCCACAGTTCAAAGTCCACACCAATTACGACATGACGTACGAGCTGACCTCCGACGACAATATTTTCGTTTCTAGATTATTCGATATTGCATGGCTTGGCGATTTTGGATTTCTAGACTGTTAACACAGCGTCAAAGACTTCCACTGTTTATAGAAATATACACTAAAGTCCTATGTTTATGGCTTGAGGACGTTTTAGTGTTTGTTATGATATGAACATGATTCTTTCTTACGTACCTTTGCTTCCGATATATTATGGTATATACTGGTCCATCCATTGCATGTGTAAGCAACCTTTTAAGTTTATTGTCATTGTCACACATCAAACATCTTCACAAAATTATATTTATTGACTGACAATACTTATAATATGTATTTAAAAGTGGATACTGAGAGATTGGAGGCCAAGGGAAGTATAATCTCTTTAAACCGATTGTCATGGGATATATATATATATATATATATATATATATATATATATATATATATATATATATATATATATATATATATATATATATATATATATTCGTTTCTAGTTTTTATACGATATAAAAAAAATGCAGGAATTGTCTGGTTAGGCAGTATCAGAAGATCAACAACATATTTCAAAGTGACAACGGCTAGCGTATGTTCCCTAAAAACTTACTTGGTCTTATATTCAATTCGATGACAAAATGGAGGTGTTATATATGTCTACTCTTTGTACTTTCCTTTGAAAGAATTCTAGCATAAAATCAAATATATATTGACCTAATATAGGTCATTTCGATTTTTTTCTGTATTACTTTTTATTATCATTGTAACTAAACATCGAATGGAAACTTTGTATAATAATCCCTATTATTCTGATTATTTAAATACATATTTAATGACAACTATACAATATACGTAAGTTAAATAAGTCTACAGGAAGAGAAAAAATGAAATTCTAAGTTTCTCTTTCAACTTAATGATGACTTTCTATATCGCCCAGTGATTCCTTTCTAATGGCCCAATAATTAATTTCTATATGGCCAAATGGCTACTTTATAAGTAGTCCAGTGATTACTTTCCCTATGGCCCAGTGATTACTTTCCCTATGGCCCAGTGATTACTTTCCCTATGGCCCAGTGATTACTGTCTGTATATAATTTCCACATAATATTCCTCCGTACAGCTTTTGTTGTCGACACAAACTTTCCACGCATATGTAAAGGTGCAGTTGTATTTGACGTGTTTTAGAAAGAAGAAAAAATATAATATCTAACTAAAGTGGATGTACCTGTATTAATAAACACACACACACACACACACACACACACACACACACACACACACACACACACATTTGCACACAAAAATGGCAAAGGCACAATTGCAAAACTGCTTTCACAGCTTAAGCTTTCTGTCAAAAGAGGAAACTAATCAGAAAATAAATGTTTAAAAACTCGACACGTAGCACGAATGCAGATACGACAACAAGAGCTATGTAATGGGGACACAAGGGAAACAAGAGCTTTGTTTATGAATGACATGGGAAACATGTGCTATGCATATCAAAGACAAGGGAAACATGTGCTTCTCTCTCTGTCTGTCTCTGTCTGTCTCTGTCTCTCTCTCTCTCTCTCTCTCTCTGTCTGTCTCTCTCTCTCTCTCTCTGTCTCTCTCTCTCTCTCTCTCTTCTCTCTCTCTCTCTCTCTCTCTCTCTCTCTCTCTCTCTCTCTCTCTCTCTCTCTCTCTCTCTCTCTCTCATCGTTTTAGAGATGCATTAAACGTGGTGATAATCTTGCATGAGTGTGTCCGGTTCTAAAGGTTATTCGTCAAATAAATGTTTTCTTGATGAGACAATGCGGTACCTACAGAGCATTTACAGTTTTTTCAATCATAGAAAGTGAAAAATACTTATTATATTTTTCTCCATCTTCAATTTGTATTAGTCGTTTGTTTCCTTTCGGGTTTTTTTAAGATAAATATTCTTTAGACATTAACATTAGGAATAGAAAATGAAAACAACATCAACATCTATAATCCATCGTCGTCCAATGCAAAATAAAGCGTTTTTCACATTAATAGTGGCACAGATAAAGGCGTTTACGTGTGCCTACCTGCAAAAGACAAAACTTTTTAGTCCTGTTGTACTGATCAATTGGATTTTAGTCTATAATAAACAAATATAAATATTTAGACTTCACGTCTTATTGTTGATTTCTTAGAGTTTTGCAAATATTGTCTTTATACGTAATGCAGCAATACATTTAACATTGTATATGCTGTCTGACTTACCTTTTTGCGCGCTTGGACTTTGTCAAGATGATTGTGAAAGCCTTGCCTTGTGTTCTTATCCACTTAAGTTACTCCGATAGTTGTCTAAGAGTAAAAATTTGAGAGTAACAACGTAAATTGGAATTAATACGTTTAGGTGCCATATACCAATCCCTAAAGTGCGTCAAACGAATCTACACATCGGTTTCTTGATAAGGGTATGCGATCGAGGCACAAGACAGGGTTTAGAGAACTTTCTCCTGTGACTTGTTTTGTTTGTTTGATTAGGATTTTAACGTAGCTTTAACATTTTTTAGTCATATCGCTACGCTGTCTGCAGTGAGGCAGTTTATAGTGATGTCTAGCACTGTGGCATCATGCTGCAGACATGTAGCATGATGTCCCACCCAGTCACATTATCCTGACACCAGGCCGACCAGTCCTAACACTAACCTTGTAATACTGAGCGTCAAGCGAGGCAGCTGTTAGTGCCATTTGTGTAAGTCTTTGGTATAACTCGGACAGGGATCGAACCCACGACCTCCCATTCCTGCGGCGGACGCTCTAACCAATAGGCTAACGGAGCGGTTACCTGTAACTTGTACTTATGTATCTGTGTTTGTGAGCACAATTGTCTCCTTGTCTTAGAATTGTGGTTATAAATGGTAAAAATGTTTTACGAAGCAAATAGATTTCTACACAATGCATAACCTTCATTTCTTAAATGTTTCGAAGCACTTTGCTCTCGGTCAAGTTAAATGGTTTAAGATTATAACTTGATGATAAAAAATGTCACTTAAGTTAAGGACACAAAAACTCGAACAGTAAAAGTAACAGCCCAGTTGCAGTTGTTCGAATAACACAGACAACCATGTTAATATGGTATAGATGACCAAAAGTTCGTTAAATATGAAAGGGCAAACTTTTACCTCAAACAGTGAGCTATAACAATAAAACATTTCGAGCAACAACAGAAAAACATCAAAGAATGAAAAAACGAACATGACTTGGAGGCTAAAACTTCAGAAATCATATAGATTTTGGTTTCCTTCCATGCACTAATTTCAAAGTTACTGAGCAGCAATATAGCTCATAATAATAGATCATTAATCTTAGTCGAACAGGAGCCATTATCAGGTCAAATGTTTGAGAGAAAATAAGAATCAAACGCGATCTTCTTATAGTAATTATGAGGTCAACCTTTGGTGTGAAAACGTTAGAAAAGAACTTGGCATATACTTGCTCATTATTAAGCTTCGTGCCGTTTCATGCAAGTGGTCCCTCTATTGCGGGAATCAAACACCTGCCGAAGCATGGCTACTTGAAATCCATCGCTTTCTCCTACTTTTTAAGAACCTCAAGACTCAAAGGTTCTTTAACGCACGAATACTACAAATACTTTCTTTCTAATCACTTAATAACAACACATCACGAAACTCTACTTTCTCACTTTCACGTTTGTATCTTATTTCACATTTGTGTTCTTCCCCAGTAAGCCTTGTCAAGCCTGATTATATCCTACTGGCAACAGTGGTGACTCATAAAGACCTCTATCTACTCACATTTGAATTTAATTTATGCAATAACTGTTACGAAGCGCGAAGAGAACTTTCATGGAAACTTTCAAATTCCTAAAGGACCCTGTTGCGTTCCTGGTGTCATGTAGATTAGCATGACGTTAGTTTTATTAAAAAAGTATATATATATATATATATATATATATATATATATATATATATATATATATATATATATATATATATATATATATATATATATATATATATATATATAAACCGAAAATATAAGTATCAAAATGCTGTTTCAAAAATCCCACCGATGCCAACAAATAATCTTTTGGTTACGCGCAAGGGGTTTCTCCACAAATGGACTAAAAAATCTGCGTGAACACAGCTTGAACACAGTTGTTTTTCCCCTTCCAGTGACCTGAAGACAACAGTCAATATTACAAATTACACAAAAAAATCTCTAATTACCTAATGACTATGCATTTGTATGATTCACCAGTAAGCCTTTCAGAGTCGAATATTAGTACATCAAGCCATGTAGTTAAAACAAAACAAAAAAACTACTCATACACCTGATACAAATAATTGTTCTGATCTAAAATAATAAAAAATGTATGCCTAAAATTTACAGATATTTCCCTTTCACAGGAACCTAAGGAGTGGAACGATTGAACGCCACTGATCCATGATATTTTATGGTTCCGTGACTGTTGTATATTACTATCATTTAATTATAAAAATTGGCAAAATACACGGGTTGTGAAATATCTTCGAAAGACCGACTTCTCAAAATCAACCAACGATTAATAAAAGGTAACAGAGTTCTAAACGGAGAACCAAATACAAATAATACAATACTGAATTTGATTTGAATCGTAAAATCTTCCACAAGTTATCAACAAAATGTCTGACGCGGAACATATTCAAAATTATTTAGTGTCGAACATCTTTTTTGCTGCCAGACATAGAAATATGAATATTGAAACCGTTTATCGAAATATAACTTTAAACATACAAAAAAAAGAGCTGGACGTTTTCAAAATCAAGGCTTTAAGTTTTCTTGTTCGTTCTTTCATAGACCCCACGAGGACCCCAGTCGAAATACCTGTAGCACTAATTAAAATGGGCATATTGATTTTTGAGCTTTATCAGCCAGCGTGATCCCAATGTTTTCACCTGTCCAATAAATTTATCGTCTCTCTTTCCGCAAGGGCGTGTGCGACTTATTAACTAACACACTAGGGTGGACACAGTTATTAATAATCCCACAACGTGCGTCACCATGCTAAGAGTTACTCATATGTGGTCACGTAAAAATGAACGTGAAACAGAGATTTTATCAGCCAGTGAATTTACTATTTAGTATTCTCGTCTTTAGTAAAACCTTTGAGAGTGAAGACCGACATTTTTTCTAGATATGTATTTTTTGAAAAAAATTAAGTATTGAATCAAAGGTAATTTCTTCTCTGCTTCACGTAAATTTAAAGTTGCTCTCCACGTTCAATAATACGGTATGACCTAATGACATCATATTCTGACCAAATGATATGACCAGCCGTCCTTGAACATCACCCGCGCATGGACCTGTACTATCTTTTACTTTAACAAAATCGCTCTTCTAAAAACCAATTTTTTTTTTAACAGAAGCCATTCTGACGTCAGTAACCTTTTCATACTTCATGTAAAATTCCTCGAGCATCATGATCTTTCAAGTTAAACGTTATGTTATCGATTCAGCATCAATATATATATATATATATATATATATATATATATATATATATATATATATATATATATATATATATATATATATATATAAGAAAAAAACCTGCTCGAACTGTTATCGTTGCAACCTTACAATTTCAAACAAATGATTGCTGTGGGTTCTCAAAATATGGCAGTAGTTGAACATCTTTCACCATATCCGTTTGTTGAGACACTGTAGCAGTATTTACCAAAATGGGAAATTTATTTTTTTTAAAACTGGCTATACAACATTTTGTCCAATTTTATACCACTGCTGTTGGTAAACTTAAGATTTTGGACCAAATGCCTAAATTATTGAAATAAGTTGAGTCTGATTTTAATTTAATATTATCTCAGGTTATGTGTGCCAAGAATAGATTATAAAAACCTTTACAACCTTTATCACATCAACTAAATATAAATTATCTTAATGAAAACTGTATGTCAAAGTTAACGTCAAAAGTAACATGCAATTGTCAACCTTGGATGAGGTGAATATAAAGTTTGATCTCATTCTGACCCTAACGGGGGTCATTAGGGCTATTTTCGCTGGTTCTTAAAATATCATGTTCACCGAAACAAACATATATAAATGTGTCAAAACATGGTTTAGTGCAACTGTGATATTTAATTTGCTGCAGATAGTGGAAATACTATCTCGGATACATCATGCCATCATGCAAGAGTCAACGAAGTCACACAGTGCAATGTGAAGAGTTATCCTACATGACATGGTTTAGTCCAATGAAAGATAATTCCCCATATGAATTATGTATTAACAATTCTCTAATGCCATGCGACAAACAAAATCTCAAATTCATGTTCATCATAAAAATTTATGAAAGTTAATTTAAGTACACTATATAATAAGAGCTGCTTCTAATATTTTCTTTTTAACAATTCGTGCACGTGGTTTCAAACCAAATGAACCCTCTCGTAAGATCTTTTCTTGATGTTATACAATCTATTGCGGACATCTGGGATCGTCTCTTTGAAAGTCATATATATTATTCACAAATAGATTTGGGGCTCTTAAAATGGATTTCAAAGTTTCAGCTGATATCAAACGGATGTATATGTCATCAAATAGCTCGGTGTCTTTGGTCGTGTAGCATTCATCTGTCAGCAATGCATAAGATCAGACCGTTCAATTTAAATGTTGCATGCACGTGGTCTCGAAGTCCACGACAACTTAATTGAAAAGAGTTATGTCACGTCCAATAACAAATGAAACTTATACGAGATATATGTCACTATATATTTCCATGTTATATCAATGTACAAAGGCTGTATCCATTTGTAATTGAGTAACTGTTCTTTAAAAAAAAACTGTCATAGTCTATCAGAAAATTAATTTTGTAAAGGAAAGAGAGAAAGATAGATAAAAAATGTCGTATCACCCAAACCTGACTCGTAAAACTCGATATAAAATCAGAATAACAACACTGTGAGGCTGTACAGAAAATATGTTAATGCAAAATAACTTACAACACTATTATTCTAACGATTTGACAAAATCCGCACAAAAACAGAAACAAAATGTTAGAAATAGGCTATAGTTTAAGCTTATTATTCACATATTATTGGTGAATTACAAAAGCTCTACTGCTTGATATTCACATAGTATTGGTGAATTACAAAAGCTCTACTGCTTGATATTCACGTACGATTGGTGAAGCAAAAAAGATATCGTGCGTGCTATTCAGTTACTATTGATTACGATTAAAAGCTATCGCGCTTGCTATTCGCTGAGTATTGGTTAAGTTAAAAAGCTATCTTGCTTACTATTCACTTATTATCAGTGAAACTTAAAATCTATATTGCTTGTTATTTCCTTACTATTCAAAGTTATTACTTACTTAAAAAAGACTATGGCCTATTTTAGATATAAAATGTTATTTTACCTCGTTTCGGACAAAACATTATAGAAATAGTCAATGGCATGAAGACGAATACTAAAAAAGATAACGGATGGAACTCTTCAGGCAAGTTTCAGGTCTACCAATCATAATCAAACATGCAACAAAAGGACATTTTATCATGCATGGATAAATAGGACAGTCTATCATGCAAGGATAAATAGGACATCTTATCATGCATGGATAAATAGGACAGTCTATCATGCATGGATAAATAGGATAGTTTATCATGCATGGATAAATAGGATAGTTTATCATGCATGGATAAATAGGACAGTTTATCATGCATGGATAAATAGGACAGTTTATCATGCATGGATAAATAGGACAGTCTATCATGCAAGGATAAATAGGACATTTTATCATGCATGTATAAATAGGACATTTTATCATGCATGGATAAATAGGACAGTTTATCATGCATGGATAAATAGGACAGTTTATCATGCATGGATAAATAGGACAGTTTATCATGCATGCATAAATAGGACAGTTTATCATGCATGGATAAATAGGACAGTTTATCATGTCTGGATAAATAGGACAGTTTATCATGCATGGATAAATAGGACAGTTTATCATGCATGGATAAATAGGATAGTTTATCATGCATGGATAAATAGGACAGTTTATCATGCATGGATAAATATGACAGTTTACCATGTGTGCATAAATAGGACAGTTTATCATGCATGGATAAATAGGATAGTTTATCATGTCTGGATAAATAGGACAGTTTATCATGCATGGATAAATAGGACAGTTTATCATGCATGGATAAATAGGACAGTTTATCATGCATGGATAAATAGGACAGTTTATCATGCATGGATAAATAGGACAGTTTATCATGCATGGATAAATAGGACAGTCTATCATGCATGGATAAATAGGACAGTTTATCATGCATGGATAAATAGGACATTTTATCATGCATGGATAAATAGGACAGTTTATCATGCATGGATAAATAGGACAGTTTATCATGCATGGATAAATAGGACATTTTATCATGCATGGATAAATAGGACAGTCTATCATGCATGGATAAATAGGACAGTTTATCATGCATGGATAAATAGGACAGTCTATCATACATGGATAAATAGGACAGTCTATCATGCATGGATAAATAGCACAGTCTATCATGCATGGATAAATAGGACATCTTATCATGCATGGATAAATAGGACAGTCTATCATGCATGGATAAATAGGACAGTTTATCATGCATGGATAAATAGGACAGTCTATCATGCATGGATAAATAGGACAGTTTATCATGCATGGATAAATAGGACATGTTTATCATGCATGGATAAAAAGGACAGTTTATCATGCATGGATAAATAGGACAGTCTATCATGCATGGATAAATAGGACATTTTATCATGCATGGATAAATAGGACAGTTTATCATGCATGGATAAATAGGACAGTCTATAATGCATGGATAAATAGGACAGTTTATCATGCATGGATAAATAGGACATTTTATCATGCATGGATAAATAGGACAGTTTATCATGCATGGATAAATAGGACAGTTTATCATGCATGGATAAATAGGACAGTTTATCATGCATGGATAAATAGGACAGTCTATAATGCATGAATAAATAGGACATCTTATCATGCATGGATAAATAGGACAGTCTATCATGCATGGATAAATAGGACAGTTTATCATGCATGGATAAATAGGACATTTTATCATGCATGGATAAATAGGACAGTTTATCATGCATGGATAAATAGGACATTTTATCATGCATGGATAAATAGGACAGTTTATCATGCATGGATAAATAGGACAGTCTATCATGCATGGATAAATAGGACAGTTTATCATGCATGGATAAATAGGACAGTCTATCATGCATGGATAAATAGGACAGTTTATCATGCATGGATAAATAGGACATTTTATCATGCATGGATAAATAGGACAGTTTATCATGCATGGATAAATAGGACAGTTTATCATGCATGGATAAATAGGACAGTCTATCATGCAAGATAAATAGGACAGTCTATCATGCATGGATAAATAGGACATTTTATCATGCATGGATAAATAGGACAGTCTATCATGCATGGATAAATAGGACAGTCTATCATGCATGGATAAATAGGACAGTCTATCATGCATGGATAAATAGGACAGTTTATCATGCTAGAATAAATAGGACATTTTATCATGCATGGATAAATAGGGCAGTTTATCATGCATGGATAAATAGGACATTTTATCATGCATGGATAAATAGGACAGTCTATCATGCGAGGATAAAAAGGACAGTTTATCATGCATGGATAAATAGGACATTTTATCATGCATGGATAAATAGGACAGTTTATCATGCATGGATAAATAGGACATTTTATCATGCATGGATAAATAGGACAGTTTATCATGCATGGATAAATATGACAGTTTATCATGTGTGGATAAATAGGACAGTTTATCATGCATGGATAAATAGGACAGTTTATCATGCATGGATAAATAGGACAGTTTACCATGTGTGGATAAATAGGACAGTTTATCATGCATGGATAGATAGGACAGTTTATCATGCATGAATAAATAGGACAGTTTGTCATTCATGGATAGATAGGACAGTTTATCATGCATGGATAAATAGGACATTTTATCATGCATGGATAAATAGGACAGTCTATCATGCATGGATAAATAGGACAGTTTATCATGCATGGATAAATAGGACAGTCTATCATGCATGGATAAATAGGACAGTTTATCATGCATGAATAAATAGGACATTTTATCATGCATGAATAAATAGGATAGTTTGTCATTCATGGATAAATAGGACAGTTTATCATGCATGGATAAATAGGACATTTTATCATGCATGGATAAATAGGACAGTCTATCATGCATGGATAAATAGGACAGTTTATCATGCATGGATAAATAGGACAGTCTATCATGCATGGATAAATAGGACAGTTTATCATGCATGGATAAATAGGACATGTTTATCATGCATGGATAAAAAGGACAGTTTATCATGCATGGATAAATAGGACAGTCTATCATGCATGGATAAATAGGACATTTTATCATGCATGGATAAATAGGACAGTTTATCATGCATGGATAAATAGGACAGTCTATAATGCATGGATAAATAGGACAGTTTATCATGCATGGATAAATAGGACATTTTATCATGCATGGATAAATAGGACAGTTTATCATGCATGGATAAATAGGACAGTTTATCATGCATGGATAAATAGGACAGTTTATCATGCATGGATAAATAGGACAGTCTATAATGCATGAATAAATAGGACATCTTATCATGCATGGATAAATAGGACAGTCTATCATGCATGGATAAATAGGACAGTTTATCATGCATGGATAAATAGGACATTTTATCATGCATGGATAAATAGGACAGTTTATCATGCATGGATAAATAGGACATTTTATCATGCATGGATAAATAGGACAGTTTATCATGCATGGATAAATAGGACAGTCTATCATGCATGGATAAATAGGACAGTTTATCATGCATGGATAAATAGGACAGTCTATCATGCATGGATAAATAGGACAGTTTATCATGCATGGATAAATAGGACATTTTATCATGCATGGATAAATAGGACAGTTTATCATGCATGGATAAATAGGACAGTTTATCATGCATGGATAAATAGGACAGTCTATCATGCAAGATAAATAGGACAGTCTATCATGCATGGATAAATAGGACATTTTATCATGCATGGATAAATAGGACAGTCTATCATGCATGGATAAATAGGACAGTCTATCATGCATGGATAAATAGGACAGTCTATCATGCATGGATAAATAGGACAGTTTATCATGCTAGAATAAATAGGACATTTTATCATGCATGGATAAATAGGGCAGTTTATCATGCATGGATAAATAGGACATTTTATCATGCATGGATAAATAGGACAGTCTATCATGCGAGGATAAAAAGGACAGTTTATCATGCATGGATAAATAGGACATCTTATCATGCATGGATAAATAGGACAGTTTATCATGCATGGATAAATAGGACATTTTATCATGCATGGATAAATAGGACAGTTTATCATGCATGGATAAATATGACAGTTTATCATGTGTGGATAAATAGGACAGTTTATCATGCATGGATAAATAGGACAGTTTATCATGCATGGATAAATAGGACAGTTTACCATGTGTGGATAAATAGGACAGTTTATCATGCATGGATAGATAGGACAGTTTATCATGCATGAATAAATAGGACAGTTTGTCATTCATGGATAGATAGGACAGATTATCATGCATGGATAAATAGGACATTTTATCATGCATGGATAAATAGGACAGTCTATCATGCATGGATAAATAGGACAGTTTATCATGCATGGATAAATAGGACAGTCTATCATGCATGGATAAATAGGACAGTTTATCATGCATGAATAAATAGGACATTTTATCATGCATGAATAAATAGGATAGTTTGTCATTCATGGATAGATAGGACAGTTTATCATGCATGGATAAATAGGACATTTTATCATGCATGGATAAATAGGACAGTTTATCATGTGTCGATTAAAAGGAAAGTTTGTCTACTTTGGATAAATATGACAGTTACTCATTCATGGATAAATAGGACATTTTATCATGCATGGATATATAGGACAGTGTATCATGTGTCGATATATAGGACAGTTTATCATTCATGGATAAATAGAACAGTTTATCATGCATGAATAAATAGGACAGTTTATCATGCATGGATAAATAGGACAGTCTATCATGCATGGATAAATAGGACAGTCTATCATGCATGGATAAATAGGACAGTTTATCATGCATGGATAAATAGGACAGTCTATCATGCATGGATAAATAGGACAGTTTATCATGCATGAATAAATAGGACATCTTATCATGCATGGATAAATAAGGCAGTTTAACATGCATGGATAAATAGGACATTTTATCATGCATGGATAAATAGGACAGTCTATCATGCATGGATAAAAAGGACAGTTTATCATGCATGGATAAATAGGACATTTTATCATGCATGGATAAATAGGACAGTTTATCATGCATGGATAAATAGGACATTTTATCATGCATGGATAAATAGGACAGTTTATCATGCATGGATAAATATGACATTTTATCATGTGTGGATAAATAGGACAGTTTATCATGCATGGATAAATAGGACAATTTATCATGCATGGATAAATAGGACAGTTTACCATGTGTGGATAAATAGGACAGTTTATCATGCATGGATAGATAGGACAGTTTATCATGCATAAATAAATAGGACAGTTTGTCATTCATGGATAGATAGGACAGTTTATCATGCATGGATAAATAGGACATTTTATCATGCATGGATAAATAGGACAGTCTATCATGCATGGATAAATAGGACAGTTTATCATGCATAGATAAATAGGACAGTCTATCATGCATGGATAAATAGGACAGTTTATCATGCATGAATAAATAGGACAGTTTACCATGTGTGGATAAATAGGACAGTTTATCATGCATGGATAGATAGGACAGTTTATCATGCATGAATAAATAGGACAGTTTGTCATTCATGGATAGATAGGACAGTTTATCATGCATGGATAAATAGGACATTTTATCATGCATGGATAAATAGGACAGTTTATCATGTGTCGATAAAAAGGAAAGTTTGTCTACTTTGGATAAATATGACAGTTACTCATTCATGGATAAATAGGACATTTTATCATGCATGGATATATAGGACAGTGTATCATGTGTCGATATATAGGACAGTTTATCATTCATGGATAAATAGAACAGTTTATCATGCATGAATAAATAGGACAGTTTATCATGCATGGATAAATAGGACAGTCTATCATGCATGGATAAATAGGACAGTCTATCATGCATGGATAAATTGGACAATTTATCATGCATGGATAAATAGGACAGTCTATCATGCATCGATAAATAGGACAGTTTACCATGTGTGCATAAATAGGACAGTTTATCATGCATGGATAAATAGGACAGTTTATCATGTCTGGATAAATAGGACAGTTTATCATGCATGGATAAATAGGACAGTTTATCATGCATGGATAAATAGGACAGTTTATCATGCATGGATAAATAGGACAGTTTATCATGCATGGATAAATAGGACAGTTTATCATGCATGGAAAAATAGGACAGTCTATCATGCATGGATAAATAGGACAGTTTATCATGCATGGATAAATAGGACAGTTTATCATGCATGGATAAATAGGACATTTTATCATGCATGGATAAATAGGACAGTCTATCATGCATGGATAAATAGGACAGTTTATCATGCATGGATAAATAGGACAGTCTATCATGCATGGATAAATAGGACAGTCTATCATGCATGGATAAATAGGACAGTCTATCATGCATGGATGAATAGGACATCTTATCATGCATGGATAAATAGGACAGTCTATCATGCATGGATAAATAGGACAGTTTATCATGCATGGATAAATAGGACAGTCTATCATGCATGGATAAATAGGACAGTTTATCATGCATGGATAAATAGGACATGTTATCATGCATGGATAAATAGGACAGTTTATCATGCATGGATAAATAGGACAGTTTATCATGCATGGATAAATAGGACAGTCTATCATGCATGGATAAATAGGACATTTTATCATGCATGGATAAATAGGACAGTTTATCATGCATGGATAAATAGGACAGTCTATCATGCATGGATAAATAGGACAGTTTATCATGCATGGATAAATAGGACATTTTATCATGCATGGATAAATAGGACAGTTTATCATGCATGGATAAATAGGACAGTCTATCATGCATGGATAAATAGGAGAGTTTATCATGCATGGATAAATAGGACAGTCTATCATGCATGGATAAATAGGACATCTTATCATGCATGGATAAATAGGACAGTCTATCATGCATGGATAAATAGGACAGTTTATCATGCATGGATAAATAGGACAGTCTATCATGCATGGATAAATAGGACAGTTTATCATGCATGGATAAATAGGACAGTCTATCATGCATGGATAAATAGGACAGTTTATCATGCATGGATAAATAGGACAGTCTATCATGCATGGATAAATAGGACATCTTATCATGCATGGATAAATAGGACAGTCTATCATGCATGGATAAATAGGACATCTTATCATGCATGGATAAATAGGACAGTCTATCATGCATGGATAAATAGGACAGTTTATCATGCATGAATAAAAAGGACATTTTATCATGCATGGATAAATAGGACAGTTTATCATGCATGGATAAATAGGACAGTCTATCATGCATGGATAAATAGGACAGTTTATCATGCATGGATAAATAGGACAGTCTATCATGCATGGATAAATTGGACAGTTTATCATGCATGGATAAATAGGACAGTCTATCATGCATGGATAAATAGGACAGTCTATCATGCATGGATAAATAGGACATTTTATCATGCATGGATAAATAGGACAGTCTATCATGCATGGATAAATAGGACAGTTTATCATGCATGGATAAATAGGACAGTCTATCATGCATGGATAAATAGGACAGTTTATCATGCATGGATAAATAGGACAGTCTATCATGCATGGATAAATAGGACAGTTTATCATGCATGAATAAATAGGACATTTTATCATGCATGGATAAATAGGGCAGTTTATCATGCATGGATAAATAGGACATTTTATCATGCATGGATAAATAGGACAGTCTATCATGCATGGATAAAAAGGACAGTTTATCATGCATGGATAAATAGGACATTTTATCATGCATGGATAAATAGGACAGTTTATCATGCATGGATAAATAGGACAGTCTATCATGCATGGATAAATAGGACAGTTTATCACGCATGGATAAATATGACAGTTTATCATGTGTTTATAAATAGGACAGTTTATCATGCATGGATAAATAGGACAGTTTATCATGCATGGATAAATAGGACAGTTTACCATGTGTGGATAAATAGGACAGTTTATCATGCATGGATAGATAGGACAGTTTATCATGCATGAATAAATAGGACAGTTTGTCATTCATGGATAGATAGGACAGTTTATCATGCATGGATAAATAGGACATTTTATCATGCATGGATAAATAGGACAGTCTATCATGCATGGATAAATAGGACAGTTTATCATGCATGGATAAATAGGACAGTCTATCATGCATTGATAAATAGGACAGTTTATCATGCATGAATAAATAGGACATTTTATCATGCATGGATAAATAGGGCAGTTTATCATGCATGGATAAATAGGACATTTTATCATGCATGGATAAATAGGACAGTATCATGCGTGGATAAATAGGACAGTTTATCATGCTTGGATAAATAGGACATTTTATCATGCATGGATAAATAGGACAGTTTATCATGCATGGATAAATAGGACATTTTATCATGCATGGATAAATAGGACAGTTTATCATGCATGGATAAATATGACAGTTTATCATGTGTGGATAAATAGGACAGTTTATCATGCATGGATAAATAGGACAGTTTATCATGCATGTATAAATAGGACAGTTTACCATGTGTGGATAAATAGGACAGTTTATCATGCATGGATAGATAGGACAGTTTATCATGCATGAATAAATAGGACAGTTTGTTTTTCATGGATAGATAGGACAGTTTATCATGCATGGATAAATAGGACATTTTATCATGCATGGATAAATAGGACAGTTTATCATGTGTCGATAAAAAGGAAAGTTTGTCTACTTTGGATAAATATGACAGTTACTCATTCATGGATAAATAGGACATTTTATCATGCATGGATATATAGGACAGTGTATCATGTGTCGATATATAGGACAGTTTATCATTCATGGATAAAAAGAACAGTTTATCATGCATGAATAAATAGGGCAGTTTGTCATTCATGGATAGATAGGACAGTTTATCATGCATGGATAAATAGGACACTTTATCATGCATGGATAAATAGGACAGTTTATCATGTGTCGATAAAAAGGAAAGTTTGTCTACTTTGGATAAATATGACAGTTACTCATTCATGGATAAATAAGACAGTTTATGATGCATAGATGAATCAGACAGTTTATCATGCATGTATACATAGGACAGTTTATCAAGCATAGATGAATCGGAGAGTTTATCATGCACGGACCAATATGACAGTTTATCATGCATTAATAAATATGACAATTTATCATGTGTGAATAAATAGGACAATTTGTCATTCATGGATAGATATGACAGTTTATCATGCTTGGATAAATAGGACAGTTTATCATGCATGGATAAATAGGACAGTTTATCATGCATGGATAAATAGGACATTTTATCATGCATGGATAAATAGGACAGTTTATCATGCATAGATAAATAGGACATTTTATCATCCATGGATAAATAGGACAGTTTATCATGCTTGGATAAATAGGACAGTTTATCATGCATGGATAAATAGGACAGTGTTTCATGTGTCGATAAAAAGGACAGTTTGTCATGCTTGGATAAATAGGACAGTTTATCATTCATGGATAAATAGGACAGTTTATGATGCATAGATGAATCAGACAGTTATCATGCATGTATAAATAGGACAGTTTATCAAGCATAGATGAATCGGAGAGTTTATCATGCACGGATAAATATGACAGTTTATCATGCATGGATAAATATGACAATTTATCATGTGTGGATAAATAGGACAGTTTATCATGCATGGATAAATAGGACAGTTTATCATGCATGGATAAATAGGACATTTTATCATCCATTGATAAATAGGACAGTTTATCATGCATGGATAAGTAGGACATCTTATCATGGATGGATAAATAGGACATTTTATCATGCATGGATCAATAGAACATGTAATCATCCATGGATAAATAGGACAGTTTTTCATGTGTCGATAAATAGGACAGTTTGTCATTCATGGATAAATAGGACAGTTTATCATGCATGGATAAATAGGACAGTTTATCATGCATGTGTACATATGACATTTTATCATGCATGGATGAATCGGATAGTTTATCATGCATGGATAAATAGGACAGTTTATCATTCATGGATAAATAGGACAGTTTATCATACATGGACAAATAGGATAGTTTATCATGCATGGATAAATAGGACAGTTTATCATGCATGGATGAATCGAACAGTTTGTTTATCATGCATGGATAAATAGGACAGTTTATCATGCATGGATAAATAGGACAGTTTATCATGCATGGATAAATAGGACAGTTTATCATGCATGGATGAATCGGACAGTTTATCATGCACGGATCAACAGAAGAGTTTATCATGTGTGGATAAATAGGACAGTTTATCATGCATGGATGAATAGGACAGTTTATCATGCATGGATAAATAGGACATTTTATCATCCATGGATAAATAGGACAGTTTATCATGCATGGATAAATAGGACAGTTTATCATGCATGGATAAATAGGACATTTTATCATGCATGGATCAATAGAACATGTAATCATCCATGGATAAATAGGACAGTTTTTCATGTGTCGATAAATAGGACAGTTTGTCATTCATGGATAAATAGGACAGTTTATCATGCATGGATAAATAGGACAGTTTATCATGCATGTGTACATATGACATTTTATCATGCATGGATGAATCGGACAGTTTACCATGCATGGATAAATAGGACAGTTTATCATTCATGGATAAATAGGACAGTTTATCATTCATGGATAAATAAGACAGTTTATCATGCATGGATAAATAGGATAGTTTGTCATGCATGGATAAATATGACAGTTTATCATGCATGGATAAATATGACAGTTTATCATGCATGGATGAATCGAACAGTTTGTTTATCATGCATGGATAAATAGGACAGTTTATCATGCATGGATAAATAGGACAGTTTATCATGCATGGATGAATAGGACATTTTATCATGCATGGATAAATAGGACAGTTTATCATGCATGGATAAATAGGACATTTTATCATGCATGGATAAATAGGACAGTTTATCATGCATGGATAAATAGGACAGTCTATCATGCATGGATAAATAGGACAGTTTATCATGCTTGGATAAATAGGACATTTTATCATGCATGGATAAATAGGACAGTTTATCATGCATGGATAAATAGGACAGTTTATCATGCATGGATAAATAGGACAGTCTATCATGCATGGATAAATAGGACAGTTTATCATGCATGGATAAATAAGACAGTCTATCATGCATGGATAAATAGGACAGTTTATCATGCATGGATAAATAGTACAGTCTATCATGCATGGATAAATAGGACAGTTTATCATGCATGGATAAATAGGACAGTCTATCATGCATGGATAAATAGGACAGTTTATCATGCATGGATAAATATGACAGTTTATCATGCATGGATGAATCGGACAGTTTATCATGCATGGATCAACAGAAGAGTTTATCATGTGTGGATAAATAGGACAGTTTATCATGCATCGATAAATAGGACAGATTATTATGCATGGAGAAATATGACAGTTTATCATGCAAGGATAAATAGGACATTTTGTCATGCAAGGATAAATAGGACAGTTTGTCATGCATGAATAAATAGAACAGTTTATCGTGCATGAATAAAAAGGACAGTTTATCATGCATGTGTGCATAGGACATTTTATCATGCATGAATAAATAGAACAGTTTATCATGCATGGATAGACAGGACATTTAATTATGCATGCATCGATAAATAGGATGGTTTATCATGCAGTTACCCACCGTTTTGGGGTGTTCAGAAAAGAGTATGCACAACACTACACCTAAATTACACTTTCCCATTTTCCATCTCTTCTTCCCGAGGTGTGTACTCCGATTGGATTACCAATATATTAGTACTGTGCTGTGGATCTGAATATTATGTAAGCTGGAACAATGTTTAAACGCATTTCACGGTGCTCAAAATAATAATAATAATAATAATAATAATAATAATAATAATAATAACAAAAAAATTAAAAGTAGACCCAGCTTGAAAAAGGGAGAGTACACGCAATGTCTACGTGTTCAGCATTAAGATGCTAAAAGTAGTTTCCCTTATACTGTATCGGTAATAATAAAAGATCTAACACCTAACCCTTCAAAAAAACGAACAAACCCCACCCCACGCACTGACAGGAAGGTTACATCACTTATAATTGCAACTGGAATACTATCTATCTATTGTTACATGCTTAGGATCGAATAAACAGTAACATAAGAAAGAGTGAAAATAACAAGCTTGTAAAAACTTAATAAACAATTTATTGAGTACAAATATTTTTCAGAAAAGAAAAATAAACTTACGGTTTTAAGAATCAATTCCAAAATTAATCTCAAATAATTCAAATTATTATCCACTAGAGAAATCGCAAAGGTCCTGGTAATAAAAATGTCCAAATAATTCTAAGTTCGAATTCCAGCGAAGTATAAAATATGGAAGACGATGTCTCTTGATGAAGTTAGTTCTTGTTAATGAAAATCTATGAGCACATATTCTTTTCCAGATAACTAACAAAATAATTCCTCTTGATCCAAACGAAGTGACACAAGTTCCAGTACAAGGTAATAACTCAAAAAGAGACACAATTTTCTAAAAGCCCAACTTCTACTGAATAGCTCGCTCCCAAAACATAGTTTATATCTCTATTTTTTACGTAAACAAGGGGTCACATGATCTTCTAGAAACTATCAGAACAAATTTAAAAACTCACGTACCCAACATATGACCCAACTAAAATAGAAAGATGTTTATACAAAACTCCATTTTGTCCTTGGAACCAACCAATCATTTTAAAAGCTTGTTTACAACTCTGAAACCAAGTCAGAAATGAGGTCAACACCTGGTGTTTACTCCGTAAAAGTACAGGTCACCCACCCACCCTTCAATGAACGAATCTTAAATCTTAAAATGCCAAATTTAAATCTAACAAACAGACAATAAAAATAATATAAATGACTTATATCAAATATACGTATTACTATAAACACGCACTCACACACACACGCACGCACGCACGCAACGCACGCGCACGCACGCACACACACACGTACATACATACATACATACATGCATGCATGCATGCATACATACATACATACATACATACATACATACATACATACATACATACATACATACATACATACATACATACATACATACATACATATGCATTACATATACATATACATATACATATACATATACATATACATATACATATACATATACATGGAAAGACTGCATTTAAATATGTAACTGAGAAAACGATTCACTTGTTTGTTTATTTGTTTGATTAGGATATTTAACGTAGCTTTAACAATTTTTCAGTCACATCGCTACGATGTCTGCAGTGAGGCATTTTTTAAAGTGATGTCTAGAACTGGGGCATTATGTCCCACCCAGTCACATCCTGACACCAGGCCGACGAGTCATAACACTAACCTCTTAATGTTAAGAGTCAAGTGAGGCAGCTGTTAGTACCATTTTTGTAAGTCTTTGGTATGACTCGGTCGAGGATCGAACCCACGACCTCCCGGTTCCGCGGCGGCGATTCACTTGTCAATGGAAAGACTGCGTTTATATAGGTCACTGAGAATACGATTCACATGTCAATGGAAAGATTGCTTTTGTATAGGTCACTGAGAATACGATTTACTTCTCGAAGATATATAAAATTGCTTGGAGATTAAGACTTTGTTACAGAATCCCTTTGCATAGAGTGGGCAGTTTTCAAATCATAGGTTATACATAGAGATGTGATATATTTACTATGAAGGAAGATGATGTCAAATTCGCAATGTTAATGTTGAAAACAATTTTTATTTTATAACTAAACTATAGAGAATTGCGAAGACAGTATTTTCCTTTACAAAAACCCTAAATAAAAACGAATTATGGCTTTTATATAGAAAGAAAACAGAACAATACCGATGATTAATTTAGCACTGTTTATTTTTAAAACCTTAAAGATTAGAACGAAATCTATTGTATTCATCAACTTATTGTTTATTATGAAGCTTTAAAGATTTTTGAAAAAAACTGATTCATTCATCAACCCATTGTTTAGTGATAAAGCCTTGGAGATTAGAAAACAATCCCTATTGTATTCATCAACCCATTCTTATTGTTAAAGCCTTGAAGATAAGAAAACAATTCATGTTGTATTCATCACCAGTTGTTACGAAGCTCAATCTTTGCTAATGTCACCTAAAATTGTTTTGGTGCTTAGAGGGTTTAGGCTAGTCTTTAATTCATACTGTTTTATCATTAAAGCGGGGTGGGGGTGGGGGCTCGCAATCCGCATTAATAAATGAACTTTCCACTGAAACCGGAGTGAAGAACAAACATAATGGGATTTTAACAAATTAAAATAATACGTAACTAAAAAAAAAACATCAGACATCAAATATAGTATCGATAGCAAGCATATTGTTATGGATGCGGTAACGGTAATCAATTGTGTGTAGTATTCCGGACTTTCAAGTTGACAATATTACCTCCCCTGTCAGCTCTACTGCATGCATTAACTTCACTTTCCCTGTAGGATTTTCATTTATTTTAATTTATATGTGCACTTTATCTTATTTCAATTAACTTATAAAGTATTTTTGTTGTTCGTTTACTAATTGATTATATAAACGTAGCGATTGTCATGAAAATCAGCTAAACGTTGCACGTTGTTTAAGGAAAACAAGATGTCAGGCACATGGGTTCCGACAGTTTTGTTGGTTTTGTTTTTTCAGGGTTTAACGCCATTTTTCAGCACACGATAGGCTATACATGGCGGCCAGTATTATTGGTGGAGGAAGAACCCGGGAAAACCCCCGGAAAGAACCACCAACCCACGAGAAGCTATTGGCAAGCTTTCTCACATTACCCGAATCTTAGACTCGAACCCACGCAGAGGTGAGACGGCAGTGATCCGTAACTGAAAGCGCTTTAGACCACTCGGCCACTCGGGGCCCCTGGGTTCCGACAGTGTGAACTTGCTAATTCTCTGTGAGTACGGCGTTGAATTCATTTCAATGCAACATTTAGGGACCTCTGTATGACTTGCTTTCAGCACAACGCAGGTTATTGTTAATATTATTTGCTATTTCTAACTTTTTTAAAGCAATGATCATGATGTGATCAGTGGCGTAGCGAGGATATTTGGCGCCCAGGGCAAAACACCAAAATTTGCGCCCCCGACTGCCCCTGTTGCGCAGTTATGTAACTTGTTTCCAAAACGAAACATACTCATTATCAGTCATAATGTAATTATTAAACTATTACAATTTAATTGCAAGTAAAAAGTATAGCCAAGGCTAAATTCCCTATAAAACAATATTAGCCTATTTAGAAAAAATAATATCCAGAAAATTAATTATGTTAATTATGTCATCTGGAGATTGCACATAGTACATTATATTACAAGCAGCATTTTACAAAAGATTTATTTTCCTGGCCTTCACTCCATTGTTGATACTTTGGGCCGATTGGGCGCCCATTTGGCGCCCCCTAGCCACCGGCGCCCGCCCCCCCCCCCCCCCCTCCCTCGCTACGTCACTGGATATGATACTCGTCAGACCATTAAGTATGCGAACCATTTGACAACTTTTGTTTGGGCTTAGTTATAACTTAAATTAAAAGTAGTTCACCCTATATTTTGAAAGAGAGAGAGAGAGAGAGAGAGCAGAGAGAGAGAGAGAGAGAGAGAGAGAGAGAGAGAGAGAGAGAGAGAGAGAGAGAGAGAGAGAGAGAGAGAGAGAGAGAGAGATGCATGTTCAGCATGGAAAGACATCAAGATTTGTTTGTTATGTTAGATGAGTATAACTAGTAAAGTGAGAAATAATAAGACGTCATTAAACAACATTACGGTGCCTTAACTTTTTTCTTGTTTAGTACTAATCACACTATACGTCCTTAATAAATGTAGTCTTCAAATATTAATGTAAGCGCGGTCTATATGTTCCTTTGATTCGTAATAATGTACCCACAGTCTGTTTATCAAGAGATACTGTTCTCACGCTCTCACCCCAGCGCACTTATGGAATCTCTACGCATGCAATCCTTCCATGCATGTTTGTATTAACCTGGTTAAATTATTGAAATTTCTTCATATATAACCCTTTGCTCAGCCAGTGTATAAGCAGGTTCTAGCAAAGTACAAAACAACCATTGCAAAGGACGATATTTCGCCTTTTTAAGGCAGTACATTCAGATGGTTGAATGAAGAAAAAAAGACGTTATGGTAATAAGCAGTCTAAACAGTGAACTCTTCACACTCAAAATACGAATGTACTCCATTCAGGATGTTGGACAGAACTGTAAATGTTCGTGTATAACACGCACATAAATTTGTAAAGTGTAGGTTTTGATCTGCCACTAAATAATGCGCAAGCATATTAGTGTGTAAGTTGTTCGTATCCTCTCTGGTATTTAGCTTACAACATAGATGTAGATCCGCCAATGCATAATGCTGCATGTAGCCCTAACTCAGCAGTTATGGGAAATCAATGCGCGTAATATAAGATTGAATGCAGTAATGCAACAACATAGTCCCAACTTTTATATGGATCAGATTCAAAATACATTTGGCAATATATTGGTTAATTAACTCGAAAAGATGGCCAATAAACTACATTGGAAATCAGTTTCATTAATAATTAATACGAAGTCTTGTTCTGATTATCTCAGTTCTGGAAAGTTAATTAAGAACAAGTTAACGCCAGAGGGAAGGCTGGAATGCCTTTTATGGCGTATTTTCATGTCTTGCACGCTATATATATATATATATATATATATATATATATATATATATATATATATATATATATATATATATATATATGTGTGTGTGTGTGTGTGTGTGTGTGTGTGTGCATTTAACATGCAAGCGATTAGTCTGTGTTTGAGTCTAATGAAGAAGTCGAATCAAAGTCTAAACATGCATACCTAGAGGTCAGATATAGACGGAAGATACAACATTACATTTTACCAGTGTCCATTTGTGTCATCGTGTAAATACATACATACATACATACATACATACATACATACATACATACATACATACATACATACATACATACATACATACATACAGTGAGATATAAATAAATTACTAACTGATTCAACATACAACTCTTCAGAGAAATTTGTGTTGTATATAGTATTAAATACTTCGTGAGTTATCTGTGTATGTGTGTACTATAATCGACTTTCATTGTCATATTGTTGCAAATAGATACCTTTCGATTACACCATCAGGCTTGGATACTGCATATATATATAAATATTTAGATCCAAAGTACTTTGCCAAGACTATGTATATGGATAGCATTTTGATGGCTAGGTTGCCATGTCAACGTTTACAAATCATAGTTATGTGGATGATGGCTTAGGTTGCCATGTCAACGTTTACAAATCATAGTTATGTGGATGATGGCTTAGGTTGCCATGTCAACGTTTACAAATTATAAACATACTAAAACAGTTTCTAAATTTCGTCGTCAGCAGCCATATCGGATTACAGTTGATGGAATATATCTTTCATGATGATGATGATGATGATGATGATGATGATGATGATGATGATGATAATGGTGATGGTAATAATGTTGTTCTTCTTGTTTTGTGTTTAACGCCATTTCTAGGAGCAAGATAGGCTGTACATGGCAGCCTGTATGACCGGTGGAGAAAGAAACAGGGAAAACCCCTGCTAAGAATCACCGACCCACCGGAAGCTGCACAAACAGAACACAATGATCGAAAGAAATTCTTTGAGATAAAAAATAATTATAAAACAAAGAACTGAAAAGACCAAACATCAAGCATTATGTTGATGTGAATATTAGTAATTTGTGGCGTAAATGTGTCTTATTGAAACTGGTACATCTTAATCGATTTAGAAGGGTACGATTTAGATGGCTACGACCGCCTGATTTTGCTTCACACAGGTACATGTGTGACCAGTGAGACCATTGAGAATTAAATTTGTCTACTAGTGACCTTGTTGAATCACTACTCTGTGTATTCTAGATTATTCTAACCAGCTGCTGCTTACTTCGTTATTTCATTCAAGATGTGTTTGCGATATGCAGTCTCTTGTTAAAATCTAACATTGATATCTGCTTGTCATTTCATCTGTTTCTCATCAACAGAAACGTTGTAGCTACCAAATCTGTAACTGAAATTAAACTAATAAAATACAACAAAATACGACAATTGAACAATTACCATCTTTGTAAATCATGGAACCATTTATTGCATAACATCCAATATTATTTTGTTAAATCCCTGCTTATTTTTTCTTTTCTGTTTTTCTTCAAGGGAATTGTATTAGCTACGAAATCTGTAATCAAATTTATTTTAATGAATCTGGCAAAAACGCCCAAAAAAGTTCAAGTGCACATCTTTGATTTCCTTTACATGATGTCTCTGATTAACTATCCACCTATAATATCATTGTGAAGGCATTGCATTTACTTTGTATCTGCATGTCTGTCTGTCTGTCTGCTTATTTGAAAACGTATATAACACTTTTTTTAAATACGACCAACCGACTGCCAGGTTGTAATGAGCATGGGGCACACGAAAAACAATATACATAAAATTTATCCTATGGGAACCAACGGAATAAACGTTTATTTCGATCAGACCACATATTTTGTCACTTGGACAGTTTTCCATAGACAGGTTAACGGATCCGTGGATTTCCATCGAAACTGATTTGATTATCAGATTGGAATTGGTGATTTGGAAGCCGAATTCTGGCTCGTAAACCAGCAAATCCACTTAATTTCTTCTCAAGGCTGGTATGAACTCCAGATCGACTTGACATATCCGGACAATCGGAAATGGTACGCGAAGTATAACGTGTTTCGCATGGCTGATCCAAATGACAAATACCGCTGGCTTCTGGAAGCAGTAAAGTGAGACTGTATAGCCTCGATGGGAAAATACATTACATCTCCACCCCACCCCACCCCACCCCACCCCCACCCTGGAGCTGTATAGCCTCGATGGGGAAATACATTACAGCTCCCCCCCCCCCCCCAATCCTGGAGCTGTATAGCCTCAATGAGAACTTGTGCATGTGGTATATTGGGGCTGTATAGCATCAAGGCAATGTGGAGTTCTTTTATAGCGACAATATGAATGGAAGAGGTGAGGTGAATTAACGGTACTGAAAATTTGTAAAAATGTTGCAACAATTGTAGGAACAGGCGTGCACCAGACTGACCTCAATTATGACCAGAGAGTTGGACATGGACAAAGACTGATATAACATGTACAACATACAATCACAAACAATTCAAAATGATACCAACGACTAAAAAAAAATCTTTACTTTTTCTTCCATCACCTTTTTCATCATATCTTCGTCTTTCTGTAGTCTGTCCAACCCCTTTTGACAAATGACCACTCTGCCAAATTTAAGATATCATCTTTAAAAAAATCTTACTGTGATAACAAGATCAAGATCTTCCTTCAAACTTGCAGCCTCTGAACCTCTCAACTTCCTCCAATGCTTTCTACCAGATCCCTGGATACTTTGCAAAGTCTAGGCTGCCTGTGAAGCTCCATTATCTTCCATTTCTTTCTGCCACGTACTCTGCATCCATCATCCAATACCAACTGTGGTTTAGTTGGTTGAAAAAGTCGATTGCCATCTTCGTTTTGGTTATTCCGTACAATTGCGCGAATGGCGGACGCTTGAGTTTATGTATATAAAGGAAACCATCCCTTACACTCTTTTCCCATGTTATCAACTATCCATAGAGAAAGAAAGATAAAAACTATTATATGCTATAAAAAAGACAATATCTACTATCCACACACGGAAATGAGAAGAAGAAAAAAAAACACAAATATACATTCCACACATTGAAAGGAGAAAAATCAAACCACAAAATATACTATCATCACACACGGGAGGAAAAACAAACCACACAATATACCATCAAATACCACAATATCCACTATCCACATACGGGACAGAGAAGAAACAAACCATATATATACACTCCACACACAAGAAGGAGAAGGAAAAAAACCCACAACATATACTTTCAAAAACCCAAAATATACTATCGAAATAGAAGGGATGGAAAACAAACCACACATATGCTGTCCGGAAGGAAAACACACACACACACGCACACACACACACACACACACACACACACACACACACACAATCACATCAGGAAAGGGGTGAATGTTTATAATTACACAACTCCACAATCATACCAACTGGCTACTTGAGTAGTCTCTTTTCTAGAGATTTGGTTAGTGCTGAGAAGGGCTGTTTTTTTAAAACATCATGATGTGAAGTATGATTGTTTCCTTTTCTTTTCTTTTCTTCCTCTTTTTTCTTTTTTATTCTCCTCCTCCTCCTCCTTCTCTATAATGTCATCTTCGGCTATGGCCTCCATAGCCAGTTCATCAAGTATGCGCCTGTTATACTCCATGTGCATTTGAAGTTCAAGCAATTTAGCAATTATGTTGCTGATCTTTTAGTTTATGCGACAACGATGGGTAGCCAGACCTACTTACTTATAATGGATTACAGTCGCTTACGCACTAGATGTTTTTGCGACCAGTTACTTCCCAATGGATTATTAATTGATCGGGGCTGTGATGGCAATGACAAAACAGCAACTCGTTTTACATGGCTAATGTCGCCTTTGATGAAGATGTCCGGACGCAGCAAAGAAAACAAGTGACCGGCGGGTGTGGAACGTCAGAGGATGATGCGAGGATGCGTACGTCGCAAACTCCAGAAGTCATTACTTCAATTCAGTCCAGTTATTCTAATAGACAAGCTAATATGTTTTACTATTGTGTAAGCCACCTTTTGCAATTGATCGCGTGGTTTAATTTCTGATTATATTTGTACGATTTTGAATTTAGTGTACATCGTGTACTTGTTGTTTATTTAAAGGTTGCCAGTCAGTAGGGAGTGAGTTTCCCTGATTGGATTGGTGTCATGCTTTTATTACATAATACATATAGTATAAATATTGATGGTAGTGTCGAAAGGATCAAGGTAGATTTGTGGGGGTTTTATCGAAAGTGGTCTTGGAACCAAAGGAAGATGGTTTTTAAAAATGGGGGGGGGGGAGGACAAGAGCCTTAATGAAGAAGCTCCGTGAACAACATAGGCTTGTTGTTATGAGGAGTCCACCCTGGTGTTGCTAGTATACTCCTAGCACCAGTTTTACAGCCGTATCCCCCAAAACAAAACCAAAGGAGGGAGAGGGCTGTTTTCTGGTGTTATTTGTCCACTTCCTTTCTTCATTCCACTGGTGTTTCAATCTGCCGCCTTTTTCGTTACCTGGGTTGTCTGGTTGGTGTGTTAGATCAGGCAGTTTTTGCATCTGGTGTTATTTTTATTGACCAGTAATTTTGAAATATATGGTTGGTTGGTTGGTTAGTTAGTTGAATTAAAGTCATTTTCGCCCGTTCGGGCATGCACGACTGTTTAGTGCACCGTTTGGTGCTACTTATTTTTTTCGGGGGAACGGAATGGAGCCACATCCCCCACGCATTTATTCACGTTTTCGTGATGCTTAATTATCAGCTAGTGATTGGGAAACTATTTGCGCAATCATTTGGTCCGGAATCCGGACGCGGAGAGGGGGTTTGGTTCATATAGGAGGATTGAGCTATTCGTAATTAGTCTTTTTGTTCCTTTTGTGTGTGTAAGATTCAGAGTAGGATACAGTGTTAGATGTCAGCAGTCTTGTCAATGTCCCTAAGATAATTGAGGATAATTTCTAGACTGTGTTTAGGATTTGGGTTATTTTGTTGAAGGAATTCTGGGTAGGTTGCTGGGGATCTGATTTGCTTTAACTCTTGTATAAGTTTTTTCCTTTGTCCTTTGTATTTGGGGCATATGTTGAAGACATGGTTGAGATCTTCCTTCTCCGGGCAGTGTGGGCATGTTGTTTTCCTTGTGTTTTTCTTAGAGTACTGTCCCATACTGCCAGTTAGGAGGGTTTTTCCTGTTTTTAATCTGTTGACTATTCCCTGGTTGTGCTTGTTGTCAATGGGAAGTGCTTTGTTGTTTCGTGAGACTATTGGTTGTATAGAGTATAGGATACGTCCTTTTGTACAGTTATCCCATTCTTTTTGCCATTTGGCTACGTTTTTTTCTGTTGATAATACTGTAGAGTTCTGTTATCCCATACTCTATATTGGTGATGTAGTCTTCTTGCAGTTTTTCTTTTGCTGTTATGTCTGCTAGTTCGTTTCCGAGTAATCCTATGTGGGATGGGACCCACATGAACTCGATGTTGCAGTTTTGTGAAATGAGATTGTTAATTTCTAGTTTAGCTTTTTCAGGAAATTTTCCCTCCCCTTTGATTGCCCTGTTTCTAAGGATTTTAATACGCTTAGTGAGTCGGTAATTATTATTGCTTTTTGTATCTTATTGTCGGCTATTATTTTAAGCGCTTCTAGAATAGCCCAGAATTCAGTAGTATATACGGAACAGAGGTCTGGGAGCCTACTACCAGTTTTAATTTGTAGGTCTGGTATTACTACTGCTGCTGATGTTTTGTATGGACTGGTGGCTTTTGATCCGTCTGTATATATCTTGGTGTAATCCTTGTAATTTTCCTCCAGATTCTGTAGGATTTGGGATCTTATTTCATGAGGGTTTATTTCTTTAGACCCGAAGTTTAGGGTTGTAGTGTTGATCTTTGCTTTTTTGTTGTTCCATGGAGTTTTGTCTGGAAATGTGATAATTTCCGCTTGGAGCTTATCAATTTCCATTTCTTTACATAATATGTGTATGATTTTTCCAGACGGAGGGCGTGGGACTAGTTTTCTGCTAAATGGGATGTTACATTTGTTGATTGTTATTCTTGTTGGATGATTTGCTTGGTGAATAAATAATCGTGCTGCGTATCGTAGGGTTAGTTCTTCTCTCCTAAGTGATAGTGGTGATTCTCCTGTATTTGCATTTCTTCTATTGATGTATGTTTTCTGCTGTTTGTGCATATTTTAAGGGCTTGTCTTTGTATTTTGTCAAGTTTCTTTAGAAGTGTGATGTTTGCAGTGGCATACAATTGGCACCCGTAATCCAGTTTGGATCTAATTAGGGCTCTGTATATGATTAGTAGAGTGTCCTGGTCTGCTCCCCATTTTAGTCCCTTAATGTTTTTGAGTAGGGTTATGTCCCTGTTGCATCTAATAATTAGTTCGTTAATATGTTGTTTCCAGGTGAGGTTCTGATCATAGAGCATTCCCATGAATTTTACTGTTTTTTCAAATTTTATTGGGTCTCCTTGTATAAAGAGTGTAGGTGGACTAATATTGTATCTGTGTCTTGGAGAGAAGATTACGCCTGTAGTTTTTCCTTTGGAGAGCTTAAATCCCCATTTGTCTGCCCACTTCCCAATGTTGTTAAGGTTAGTTTGCATAGAGATTATTTTATTGCTATGAGGATTTCCAGCTTTCCATAGACCACTATCATCTGCGAATAGTGATAGGTCCACTTTACTGAGATTGATTGATGTTTCCATGTCGTTTACCATGATGTTAAACAGTGTCGGGCTGAGGACACTCCCTTGTGGTGTGCCATTATCTAAAGTGAGTTCGTCGGAATATTGGTCTTCTATTCTTACTCTGATGCGCCTGTTGGTTAGAAAGTTTTTTATCCAGGCATGCATGTTGCCATTTATTTCATAATGATATAGCTTGGAAATTAGTCCGTTTGTCCAGACCAGGTCAAACGCTTTTTCTAGAACGAGGAAGATTGCTATGAGATGCCTATCGCATTTCCTCTTAGCATTGAATGCAAGTTTGATATTTGACTCCAATCGGACTAATTGGTCAAGAGTAGACCTTTTATTCCGGAATCCACTTTGATTACTTGAGATGAGATTGTTACTCTCAAGGTGATGTTTCAGCCTATTATTAATCATGGTTTCCATTAATTTACAAATTGTATCTGTCAGTGAGATTGGCCGATATGATGTAATTTCGGTCGGGTCTTTCCCTATTTTTGGAATTGGGACGACTATGGCTTGTTTCCATTTGTTTGGTATGGTTCCTGTTTGCCATGATTGATTGATCAAATTAAGTATTATGGTTTCGACGTTATATGGAACGTTTTTATATATCTCATAACCTATATTGTCCTCTCCTGGTGATGTTGATTTTTTGTTTTGGATTGCTGTTCTCCATTCTTCCAGGGTAAAGTTTTCATTTAGATGTGAGATGCTGTTATCTTGGTCTATAAAAAGGTGTTTAAGTTTATCTTCTACTTCTGCTCTGTGTTGTTGGAATTTTTTGGTGTGGTTATTGTTTCCACTCATGCCGGCAAAGTGTTTTGCTATGGCGTTGGCTTTATCTTTATTTGATGTTATGCCTTTGATGTTGGGTGCACTGTTATTTCCGGTTCCTTTTATGGATTTAATTTTATTCCATATTTGTTTGGCATTGCAATTTTTAATTTCAAGAGTGGAGCAGTAGTTTCTCCATGTTGTTAGTTTGGCTTCTTTTATTATTTTTTTTGTTAATTTTTCTTGGATTTGTATTCCAAATAGTCAGTGGATTGTCCACTGCGTCTACATTTATTGAGGGCTTTCTTTTTCTCTTTTAATGCTTCCTTGCAGTTATTATTCCACCACGGGACGTGTTGTTTAGTTTGATCTTTCTTTTCCTTTCCAGTGGTTAGTATGCTTAGATTTGCAGCCTTTTTAATATTGTTCATGATGTTTTCGTTAAAGATGTTGATGTCGTCGTCATGTGTGTTGGCCATAGATACGTCTTTGAGTAGATTACTGAATTTACTCCAGTCTGCTTTATTTAGGATCCATTTGGGGAGTTTGCCATTCGTGTCAAGAGGTGATGTTAAGTTGATCGTAATTTGTGTAGGGAAGTGGTCACTCCCTAGAGTAGAATCAGTATCCACTTCCCAGGTTGTCATAGTTGCTAGTTTAGGGGTACATATTGTCAGGTCCAGCGCTGATAAGGCACCATCTTCAGGGGAGATCCTGGTTTTGGAGCCGTCGTTGAGCAGTACCAGGTTCTTTTTCCGCATCCATTCTTCAATCAGTGCTCCTCTTTTGTCCCGATGGTTTCCTCCCCACATCTGATTGTGGGCATTAAAATCTCCACAGATGATGAAGTCACCATTACACCCTAAATTGTGGTAGTTTGTTGCTGCTGCTGGATGGTGTTTTCCTGGGTCGTAGATATTAAATATTGTGAAAGATAATGATCCTGTTGTAATGATGACTGATTGGTGTTCAACTGGATTTTGGCTTGATGGGACTTTTGGGTCTTTTAGGCTGTGTGAGTTTTCTCCGAAAGTATAAAAGTCCAAAAGACTTAGAATGTAGCTACTACATCAAAGAGAAGGAAACAATAAAACTAATGGATGAAAAACACCTAAGTTACCATGAGGCAAAACAGCAAATATCAACTAATAGACCAAAAAATACCAAACTACAGCATTTGAGTAAAAATGAAACAACTCAACAATCAACTCAACATAACCATGAAGAAAGTAGGCAGACACCAGGAAGGAAATCTAATCCTAATCACCAGACCAAGAACAAAGCCGACATATACAGAATGATAACAGAGACTAGAGAAGAAGCTAAAATACAAGCATCAGGAAATCCAAACCATTCCAAGGAAAGTCAAAGAAAACCCAATAGCAGGATAATAAACACAGCATTGCAAGCAACAAGGGCAACAATCTAAACAATGCAAGTATCACGGGAATCCACACAAACAATACGAACAATACAGATGATAGAGATAATTCCATAATAAACGAAAGTAACGGACTCAGTAACTTTCCGAAACATGGAATAGAAAATTTTCCTAGCATAACCATTCTCAAGTATATAAGGGACCTTATTGATGGGATACTAATAATCTCACATGATAATGTAACCCCCAGTATACCTTACTTCCAACTGCTAACTGAAGTACTAGAAAAACACCTTGGAAAAACAAATAGTTAACCTAATTTAATATATATACATATATATTATAAATAAGGACAACTATTGCAATGGGTAGATCAACCAGATCAAAACTAGTAATTTGGCAATGGAATAGTAGAGGCTTATTTTCCAACAAATCCGAATTACAAATTAAAATTCAAAATTCCAAAATTAAGCCAGACATCCTTTGTATCCAAGAAACCTTCCTTAAAACAGATTCCCAATACATCCCAAAATTACCAGGATACTCAATTCGTGAATTCATAAACAGAGAAAATGGGCAAAAAGGAGGGGGACTAGCAATTTTCGTTAACGACCTGTTACCAAACACAACTTTCGGTGAAATATATGGTGTACCACTGTATGCCTTTTGATGTATGCGGGTGACTATGAACGTGGACGTGAATGAAAACGTTATTTTATTTATTTATTTAATATGAATTAAGGTCGCATGCGCAACTATGTGCTTTCGCGACCAGTTAATGCCCGAGGGTCGGGCTATTTGATTAGTCGGGACCAAAGGTAACTTTGACTACACTAGGCTGTGTTGTCGCAGTCTCCCCGGCACCCGCGTTAAATGGCAGTCTCGCCTTAGAGTAAAATGTCGGGTCACGGCAAAGCAGGAAGGCAGAACAAATACCAATATTGTGTAAGCCACGTTAATTAGTTGAACACCAACCTGGTACTTGCAAATTTTTTTTTTCCGTTTATTTAAGGCATTGTTACGTGGGTCTGTTTTTTGAGCCAGCGATGTTATTATCTGCTCTGGCCCCTTGATTGATAAATATTAACTCTTTGACTATGTTTATGTTTATTTACTTATTTGATGGTTTGGATATTTATATTTTGTGTTTTATGTCTATTGATTTTAGGTAATTAATCACACTTTACTCTAAGGCGAGACTGCCATTTAACGCGGGTGCCGGGGAGACTGCGACAACACAGCCTAGGGTAGTCAAAGTTACCTTTGGTCCCGACCAATCAAATAGCCCGACCCTCGGGCATTAACTGGTCGCGAAAGCACATAGTTGCGCATGCGACCTTAATTCATATTAAAAACAAAAAAGAAATGGGAGAAAGGGAAGAAGGAGAAGGGGAAAAAAAGAGAACATTACACTAAGTAGTGGCACAATGTAGGTACAGTAAAACCAGTCAACCGGCAAGTGGCAAGATAAGTGTGATGAGAACACCGGGATCAAATAGTGATAGCTCAAGGAATGAAAACGTCCCTGATATCAAAATTCACCGAGAAACGCGCGGACCTAAAAGAACTGCTCACTCACTTTTACCTGCAAACACTAATTACAAACACAAACATATGAATACTATTTGACAAGCTACGGAAAGTAAGAGCTTATAGACACACTTCTAACAAAATCAAACAAATGAAGTGCTTATAAACACACAGAAACATACAATGTTTGGCTATTGAATTAGTATCTCTTTTCTAGTGTATTGATGTAGCCCTGAAAAGAGCTGTTTTGTGCACGAAAAGTTGTGGCAATCTTTTATCGTCTAAGATTTCGTTTCCATGTGGCGCCAGGCTATCCCACATGATAGGGTCTGCTTCTTCGGAAAGATCTGGAAAACTCTTTCGTTTCAACACGGCAGTCCACGAATCCTCTGTCGGGCTCCTGTTATTGTTTGCTGCTGCTGCTGCTGCTGCTGCTGCTGCTGCTCTCTCTCTCTCTCTCTCTCTCTCTCTCTCTCTCTCTCTCTCTCTCTCTCTCTCTCTCTCTCTCTCTCTCTCTCTCTCTCTCTCTCTAAATTTGCGTACGCTTCGTTCAGCTTAGCTAGTCTTGAACACATCTTCATAAAAGGATGGGTCAACAATCGATGGTCAGATGGCCACACGAATCTGACCGGATTGTATAGGGTGGAAATGTCCTTCGTCGCTGCCTTGGTCTGGAGTGAAATCAAAAGCCCACAAAGCATAGCCTCCTGCGTAATCTTTGTACGTAATGTCGTCACTAGTGTTGGTCCCTAACTGTCACCGTGGCTTCCTACTGCGACATGTACGATCTCATGTGATTCTTCGCGTCACCAAAGTTAGGTTCAAACGGGTGTGGTACACAAGGTGTTACTATCGCGACTGTTTACGATCTTGGATGTGCTGAGCCTTGAAAGGATTTTCATTGTAAGCTCCGTTCAAGGCTGACCTTTTGACGATGCCAACTATTAAACGTTTGGAGACATGGAAAGTTGTCATGAGTTGTAAAGCAAAAGATAAATGCTTCTTATTATAACACGCCATCTTTTATAGCACGCCCTGATTATAACCCATTATTGTAACACGCCATTTTTACAGCACGCCCTGAGTATAACCCATTATTGTAACACGACTGTGATATTATACTGAGGCTGGCTTGACGTCAATGGTTCCCCTATTATCAAGAACACCAGGACAACAGTCGTTGTAAAATGGAGTTTTCTAAAATGCGCTAATACCACAAGTAATGTTCCTCTCGTCATTTAACGACTAAACAAAACCTAATCAAATTGGAAACAAGTAATTTCACGAATCTGAATAGGCGTAACAGCATGAGAACACTTTATTTTTTATTTACAGTGTTCACAATAGCAATAATACAGAATTGCAATATCCTGTCGTCACTAGTTAAATGTCTTGGTTACGAGACACACATAATGTAATCTATTTAATGACTGTTTATCTTATTGTATTCGTGCATAACACTATGTCTATGCGTTGAGTGTGATATGTATCCATGTATGGTAATGTGTCCAAGCCTTGAGTATGATATGTATCGATGTATGATAATGTGTATATACATTGTGTGTGATATGTATCAATGTGTCGTATTGTGCCTATGTACTGTGTGTCAAGCCTTGTTTGTGATTAATTGTTATGTATCAGCGTATGATAACATCTCAGTGACTTTTGTTTGTGATTAATTGTTATGTATCAGCGTATGATAACATCTCAGTGACTTTTGTTTGTGATTAATTGTTATGTATCAGCGTGTGATAACATCTCAGTGACTTTTGTTTGTGATTAATTGTTATGTATCAGCGTATGATAACATCTCAGTGACTTTTGTTTGTTATTAATTGTTATGTATCAGCGTATGATAACATCTCAGTGACTTTTGTTTGTGATTAATTGTTATGTATCAGCGTATGATAACATCTCAGTGACTTGTTTGTGCTATGTATACAGTGGATGATAAAGTATGCAATATGCATGCATCTGTATGTATTCATTTATGATAGTCTCTACATACCTTGTGTATCATATGTAAGCATTTGTTATGTGACAGTGTGTGATACCTTCTATATGCTAGTGTGTGCCATGTGAAATGTATGCCTTGTTATGTATCAGGGTATTACAATGTTTATACGCCTTGTGTGTGATATGTATGCGAAAAGTATGCCTTGTTATGTATCAGTGTATGACAATGTTTATACGCCTTGTGTGTGATATGTATGCATTGTTATGTATCAGTGTATGACAATGTTTATACGCCTTGTGTGTGATATGTATGCATTGTTATGTATCAGTGTATGACAATGTTTATACGCCTTGTGTGTGATATGTATATGATATGTATGTATTGTTATGTATCAGTGAATGATACCTTCTATATGCTAGTGTGTGATATGTATGCATTGTTATGTATAAGTGTACGATGTCTATATGCCTTGTGTGTAATATGAATGCATTCTTATGTACAAGTGTATGAAGTCTATATGCCATGTTTGTGATATGTATGCATTGTTATGTATCAGTGTATGACAATGTTTATATGCGTTGTGTGTGATATGTATGTGATATGTATGTATTATTATGTATCAGTAAATGATGTATATATGTCTTGTGTGTGATATGAATGCATTCTTATGTACAAGTGTATGAAGTCTATATGCCATGTTTGTGATATGTATGCATTGTTATGTATCAGTGTATGACAATGTTTATATGCGTTGTGTGTGATATGTATGTGATATGTATGTATTATTATGTATCAGTAAATGATGTATATATGCCTTGTGTGTGATATAAAAGCGTTGTTATGTATCAGTGTATGACAATGTTTATACGCCTTGTGTGTGATATAAAAGCGTTTTTATGTATCATTGTATGACAATGTTTATACTCCTTGTGTGTGATATGTATGTGATATGCATATATTGGTATGTATCAGTGTATGACAATGTTTACACTCCTTGTGTGTGATATGTATGTGATATGTATGTATTGTTATGTATCAGTGTATGACAATGTTTATACTCCTTATGTGTGATATATATGTGATATGTATGCTTTCTCAAGTATCGGTGTACGATGTATATATGCCTTGTGTGTGAAATGTATGCATTGTTATGTATCAGTGTATGATGCCTTTATGCCTTGTTTGTGATATGTATGCATTGCTATGTATCAGTATATGATGTATATATGCCATGTTTGTGAAATGTATGCATTGTTTTGTATCAGTATATGATGTCTATATGCCATGTTTGTGATATGTATGCATTGTTATGTATCAGTGTATGATGCATATATGCCATGTTTGTGATATATATTCATTGTTATGTATCAATATATGATGTCTATATGCCATGTTTGTGATATGTATGCAATGCTGTGTATCAGTGTATGATGTATATATGCCATGTTTGTGATATGTATGCATTGTTATGTATCAGTGTATGATGCATATATGCCATGTTTGTGATATATATTCATTGTTATGTATCAGTGTATGATGTCTATTGCCTTTTTGTAATATGTATGCATTGTTATGTATCAGTGTATGATGTCTATATGCCTTGTTTGTGATATGTCTGCATTGTTATGTATCAGCGTATGATTTCTATATGTCTTGTGTGTGATATGAATGCATTGTTATGTATCAGTGCATGATTTCTGTCTTGTGTGTGATATGAATGCATTGTTATGTATCAGTGCATGATTTCTATGTCTTGTGTGTGATATGAATGCATTGTTATGTATCAGTGTATGATGTCTATATGCCCTGTTTGTGATATGTATGTATTGTTCTGTATCAGTTTATGGTGTGTGTGATAGGTATGCATTATTATGTATCAGTGTATGATGTCTATATGCCATGTGTGTGATATGTATGCATTGTTATGTATCAGTGTATGATGTCTATATGCCATGTTTGTGATATGTATGCATTGTTATGTATCAGTGTATGATGTATATATGCCTTGTTTGTGACATGTATGCATTGCTATGTATCAGTGTATGATTTCTATGTCTTGTGTGTGATATGAATGCATTGTTATGTATCAGTGTATGATGTCTATATGCCCTGTTTGTGATATGTATGTATTGTTATGTATCAGTTTATGGTGTGTGTGATAGGTATGCATTGTTATGTATCAGTGTATGATGTCTATATGCCATGTGTGTGATATGTATGCATTGTTATGTATCAGTGTATGATGTCTATATGCCATGTTTGTGATATGTATGCATTGTTATGTATCAGTGTATGATGTCTATATGCCTTGTTTGTGACACGTATGCATTGTTATGTATCAGTGTATGATTTCTATGTCTTGTGTGTGATATGTATGCATTGTTATGTATCAGTGTATGATGTATATATGCCATGTTTGTGATATGTATGCATTGTTATGTATCAGTGTATGATGTCTATATGCCATGTTTGTGATATGTATGCATTGTTATGTATCATTGTATGTTGTCTATATGCCATGTTTGTGATACGTATGCATTGTTATGTATTAGTGTATGATGCATATATGCCATGTTTGTGATATGTATGCATTGTTATGTATCAGTGTATGATGTATATATGCCATGTTTGTGATATGTATGCATTGTTATGTATCAGTGTATGATGTACATATGCCATGTTTGTGATATGTATGCATTGTTATGTATCAGTGTATGATGTATATATGCCATGTTTGTGATATGTATGCATTGTTATGTATCAGTGTATGATGTATATATGCCATGTTTGTGATATGTATGCATTGTTATGTATCAGTGTATGATGTACATATGCCATGTTTGTGATATGTATGCATTGTTATGTATCAGTGTATGATGTATATATGCCATGTTTGTGATATGTATGCATTGTTATGTATCAGTGTATGATGTCTATATGCCATGTTTGTGATATGTATGCATTGTTATGTATCATTGTATGTTGTCTATATGCCATGTTTGTGATACGTATGCATTGTTATGTATCAGTGTATGATGCATATATGCCATGTTTGTGATATGTATGCATTGTTATGTATCAGTGTATGATGTATATATGCCATGTTTTTGATATGTATGCATTGTTATGTATCAGTATATGATGTCTATATGCCATGTTTTGATATGTATGCATTGTTATGTATCAGTGTATGATGCATATATGCCATGTTTGTGATATGTATGCATTGTTATGTATTAGTGTATGATGTCTATATGCCATGTGTGTGATATGTATGCATTGTTATGTATCAGTATATGATGTCTATATGCCATGTTTGTGATATGTATGCATTGCTATGTATCAGTGTATGATGCATATATGCCATGTTTGTGATATGTATGCATTGTTATGTATCAGTGTATGATGTCTATATGCCATGTGTGTGATATGTATGCATTGTTATGTATCATTGTATGATGTGTATATGCCACGTTTGTGATATGTATGCATTGTTATGTATCAGTGTATGATGTCTATATGCCATGTTTGTGATATGTATGCATTGTTATGTATCAGTGTATGATGTCTATATGCCTTGTTTGTGATATGTTTGCATTGTTATGTATATGTGTATGATTTCTATATGTCTTGTGTGTGATATGAATGCATTGTTATGTATCAGTGCATGATTTCTATGTATTGTGTGTGATATTAATGCATTGTTATGTATCAGTGTATGATGTCTATATGCCATGTTTGTGATATGTATTCATTGTTATGTATCAGTGTATGATGTCTATATGCCATGTTTTTTATATGTATGCATTGTTATGTATCAGTATATGATGTCTATATGCCATGTTTGTGATATGTATGCATTGTTATGTATCAGTGTATGATGCATATATGCCATGTTTGTGATATGTATGCATTGTTATGTATTAGTGTATGATGTCTATATGCCATGTGTGTGATATGTATGCATTGTTATGTATCAGTATATGATGTCTATATGCCATGTTTGTGATATGTATGCATTGCTATGTATCAGTGTATGATGCATATATGCCATGTTTGTGATATGTATGCATTGTTATGTATCAGTGTATGATGTCTATATGCCATGTGTGTGATATGTATGCATTGTTATGTATCATTGTATGATGTGTATATGCCATGTTTGTGATATGTATGCATTGTTATGTATCAGTGTATGATGTCTATATACCATGTTTGTGATATGTATGCATTGTTATGTATCAGTGTATGATGTCTATATGCCATGTTTGTGATACGTATGCGTTATTACGTCTAAAATACCCATGTTGTTAGTTTTAATATTAAGTGTTATTTAAAAATTAATGGTTTTAATATGATGGTTAATTAAAAATTAATGGTTTTAATATGATGGTTAATTAAAATATTTTTAATGTTTGTAATATGTAGTGGTAATTCAAACATTAATGGTGAAAACAATAATTTACCTTTTTTTTCAAAATAACGTAGTGCTCCGTTCTATCTTTAATATCGAAAATGACGAACCCCACTTAGTGAAATAAGAATTACCAAACCTCTTAGTGAAATAAGAATTGCCAAACCTCTTAGTGAAATAAGAATTACCAAACCTCTTAGTGAAATAAGAATTATAAAACCTCTTAGTGAAGAATTACCAAACCTCTTAGCGAAGTAAGAATTACCAAACCTCTTAGTGAAATAAGAATTACCAAACCTCTTAGTGAAATAAGAATTACCAAACCTCTTAGTGAAATAAGAATTACTAAACCTCTTAGTGAAATAAGAATTATCAAACCTCTAATTTGAAGTAAGAATTACCAAACCTCTTAGTGAAATAAGAATTACCAAATCCTTTAAGGGATGTAAGAATTACAAACATTTTTAGTGATGTAAGATGGCGTTAGAATTGCTCTTCTTTTGTGTTTGCGATATACAAATTCCAAAAACTTGTCTTAAGATATTTAGAATTCAATCATCGATGAAAATGGGAAGGAGTCTATCCAAGAAAGAGACAGAAAGACAGATAGATCGACCGAGAGGAAAACATTACATAGGAGCAGTTTAAGGTGGATTGAAATACATACAGAAGGACGGACACAATCAGATGAACTATAGGAGTGGGGCAAGAATGGACAGAGAGCACTCTAATACTAATATACCTAGCGAACAAGATCTGAATAAAAAGGCAATATTTCAGATTCAACTTTAAGAACTAATATTTTGAAATTAAATTAAATTTAATGTAAGTATTCCTAATTATAAGATGTTTGCCCTGATAATCTAGGGGGTACAAAATGTTAGCTTAGAACCATGAGATATTTCGTGAACAAAGTTTATATGATCATTCTTTTTTATATAAAAAAATACTTGATAATTGTGTAGGGATTCGCTAAAATTATTCACATACAATCCCAACCCACACACTCGCGGACCTCTTTTTTCAAACTAAACTTGTAGGCTACTTCTTCATGCCACGACTTAAACATTTAAAATCTGAATAAAACAGTTCTTTAATATTTGAATGATGCAATAAAATTTTGTGTCTTACAAAAAGAATTTATCATAGGAGTCAATATTTTTTCCTTTTTCTTGAACGCGTCTACGTATAAGCGATACATATCGCTTGCGTTAGCCACGCAAAAACAGGTTATACTTCGCCTACCAGTTTGGATTGCCCAGGTACAGTAAGTCTATTCGGAGTTCATACCAACCTTGAGAAGAAATTACGTGGATTTGTTGGTTTCCGAGCCAGAATTCTCCTTCGAAGTCACCAAATTCAATCTCTTATTAAGTCCAGGTTCCATTAAATTCCACGGATCCGTTAAACTGTCCAAACGCCGCATTCTGTGGTCTGATCGCAATAGACATTTATTACTTCAGTACCGGCAGGATAACATAAGTATATCACTCTTATGTCTCCGGTACTGTTTATGTCTTGACAATCGTGTGTATCAAGATCAAGTAGATTGTGAAAATTCTGGAAACGGTCTTTCTGGCTGTCGAGAAGAATGGTATATATGTTTTTAGCATTTTTCTTCACTTGGTCCAACTGCATTTGCATTGTAACGTAAACAAAGCTCTCCTACTTTCCGTCAGATTGTACCCCAATTTGAACAAGTGTATTATACAGTTACATTTGTCATCGTAATCTCCTTCACAGTATATAAGCAAAAATAATACTAAAACAAAATGCCGGATCATCTGTTTCATTTTTTCTTTACAATTTTCGAGAAAAAATTCCCCTCTTACTCCCAGTCGTCCTAATGTATAGCCTTCCTCGTAAATGGCACATATATTTGCCCTCAGTGTGTTTGTAAATTCTACAAATCTTTACAAATTAACATTCACTCATATCAGTACCAAAATTCCTAAAACGATCACCGTTGTTCACACGAACACGTCAACACGCCATGTTACCTCTCTGCTAGTGAGGAAAATTAATCTTGACAGTCACAAAGATTAGACGAGAAAATGTTCATCTCACAGTCATCGTCAATTGCACCCGATGCGTCATCTGTCTTTTACGTCAGAGCAAGTCAAATACCTACAGATATTAAGAAAAGCAACGAAACGAGAAAAAAAATTTATTCCCACGATTCGTCCTAGACCTATATATATGTGCTTGATGTATGTAGAGTGAATTTTGTTACAACATTATCAGTTAAAATGATTACCAGGAAATATGAAATGAGCTGATGCTGATAAGAACTACTTTTCTTGTTCAGCTTGAAACCATTTTTATCATGAACGTGTCAGCCATTAACTGAATCAGTCTTTGAAATGTGAAAGCTGGACTGGTCTGCTTTTCAAGTAATAATTTTAACTGGTCTGATTTTGTCCTTCAAAGTTCATAGTCTATTCTCACCTAATGAATGTATGAACCGAATAGTGAAAAAGACAGACAAAGAGATAGACAGAGAAACGAGGAGACTATCCAAAATTAAGTCTTGGAATTCTTGAATCAGCACACGTCAAGCATATAGCATTTATATATTCAATTAGTAACTGTCCATACGTTTATCTATTAATATTTTTGTCATCTTTGCAGTGGGAACTAAGCAGAAAAACATTAGTGTTTCTGCATTCTGCATGTGTTCATGTACTAACTTACATGCTTCCTGCTGTACTTGTAACACTAGCGTATTTACGGCATTTGTTTTGAGTTTAATTTTATGTGAAATTTGGGTGTCCTTCACATTTTAATGAAAAATGGCCTATCATTGACTTGACAGGCAAGATGCCAAATTAAATAACATTTTGTTCTCAAACGATGCTTTAAATAACATTCCATATAAAACGTGAATAACATGATTCAGTTTCAAAGTAATGTACCTAAGATAAAGGAGAAAATAAAGTTTTTGAATATATGCAAGCAGCAACTTGCAGTTAATTTGCATGACCTTTGGCATTTCTGACTAATCCGTCTCTTTTGAACCCTCTCCTTGTCGCACTTCTTCTCACTGGAATAGTTAGAAGATAACTAATAATTAATTAACCTTTGTATGTATTTGGATTACACTCAAAAAGCACCGAGGATCTTCCAAATGCACACAAACATGAATTAAGAGTTAACTGGATTCAGCTACATTTGCCGTCAAATTCTCTTCCTGTGGTGTTCGTCACACATGAACAAATATCTTACTTTTGCCGGAGCAATCTGAGTAAAATGCGTTTAACATTTTTATTTAAAAAAATAAGTTTGTCCTGATACAAGAATCCCAATCCGAACATCTACTGCGTTTGAAGTGAAAGATATAGTTGTGTCGCAAAGGCAGCCATTTTGAATCTGTAATCCAACACCTGACAGGATTACGTGACAAAATGCTAATCCACTGTGCATATGAAAACTGAACTATTTGGTGTTTTTTTTAATTTAAACAAAAAAAAAAAGAAACATTAGCGACGTTTATTTGCAATGTATTTTAATTGACCTGTTATTTAGTAAATATGCGTTCGAAAAAAAGGTCGTAGGTTGTATGTTTCTTATTTGCGCAAGAATGTTTTTCAGTTTCTTTGTTTTCCTCAAAATGTGGAAACCAGTCCAATTTATTCATCTAAGGTTTTTTCACTTAACATATCGCTCCTTTTCAACAATACTTGTGCAGCGGCTCAAGGGAAATAATTGTATTGTCCGCACAAATAAAATAGCTGAGGTGGCAGGGTCCAGTTTCGTAAATTGGCCCCTGGCAAATTTCTTAATTTCTGCAGCAGCAGAGAGGGTGAGCCGGACAACATTTTTAGGCAAGTTTTCACTGAAATCACGCTTAAAAACAATGAAACCAATGACATCAGGCCCCAATGTGTGTGTGAATCATGGATTAGGATCAAATCAAAAAACAACATTTTCAATGAAATCAGGTCCAAAAAAAATCAATGAAATTAATGAAATCCTCCATCGATTTTTGGGAAAAAGGGACTACAACATCGTTGTCACTCACCCTCTGCTGCTAGAACTTTCAGTTGGGGTTAACCGAATATTTGATCCAGTCCGATACGATATCGTGTTCGAGGGTCATGTAAATCACTACGATTTCACAAATAGACTAATTTGTAAAACCTCCTCTTGTAAATCAATCAGATTATTAGACTGGTCAGTGAGTTTGAAATTAATTCTGGTTAATGAATTATTATGACATCGCATATAGACTGGATTCACCGGGGACTCAATTATTAAAAACCCTGGAGGAGCTATTGGTGCAAATGAATACAAAATATATCCCTGCTGAGCTTGATTTGATCGTTCTAAATTTATTTGATAGCTTCCTTCGATCACATCACACACTAAATTGAGCGCAATCACCGTTGAAATATTCACATTGAACGGAGCAATATGCCTGCCACCACCATCTGGGTCATTATTATGGGTCAGGATTTTTATTTCCGGTGATGTTGCTTTTTTCCATGCATCATGAATTATTTTAAAACCGACATCGATGGCGTCACTGAGAGATTTTTGTAGTTCTAAGATATTATATCCTGGTAGTTTGAATGTGGGGATATCTTCTACGCGTATATTATACTTCGTTGCAAATGTTGTTCTCGATAGGGGGATATTGTCATCTAATATACCCTGAATAATTTGTGAATGAAATGTTTCCATGTCATTGATGATTTTGTTACATGTTTCTACAACGCTGATAAATTCGTCTCGGGTGAGAGTACCGGATTTAAGGGATATTAACAACAACGAAATATCGTTATTGAACGCTCTGAAATTTTCAGTGGTTTTACCCTGTAGAAGTGTGTGGTATCTTTTATTAGTGACGGTATCTATCGTTTCAAGAAAAAAATTCAATTTGTCATAATCTCTATAACTCTTTACTGGATTATCAGATTTTATCCTGTCTGTGACATAATCAGTTTTTTTTGGTTCTGGTAAATCAACGGGTTTTTCCCGGGGTGGGATTTCAGGCCATCCTAGTACGGTTCTAATAGAACTTTGATAGATATCTACGACATAACCCTCTGTGCTTATTTCAATGGCAGATGATAGTGTTGGTTCATGAACTGTTATAGCTATTTTTGACTCTACTCCAGTAATCGATTTTATTCTACGCGCGAATTCATTATTGATTTGTTCGATTTGGTATGATCCGGTTGGTATGGAAACAACATTCCAGTCTGGGGTACCGTCTGGTTTATTCTTATTTGCAAATACCAGGGAATTATTCGGTTGTTGACCACCAAATGATTTTGATCTGATATTAGGCCAACTGTGGTATACTCGTAATTTTGCTAGCGCTATCTCCTTCACTGGGACCGGAGAGGGGAAATTCACACTGAATTCTGGATTCGTTGAGGTTATTGAGATCATGCTTGTTTGTACTGGGTTTGTGTTCTCCACTATTTGTTGAAGTAATTCCATCTGTGTTGTCATTGTTATTATACTCATGTTTTTGTATTTCTAATTTTGACATCGCAGAATCATATATATCTACCATCGCTGAAAACTCACTCTCTGATATAATTGTATCATCTAGCGATGACGATATCAATGAGGGTAATTGCGAGTATGCAGTGGACACAACATGAAATTGAATTATGTAGTCTTGTAGTTTCCGTTGGCTGCATGAGGATATTTTTTTTGTGATTATTGAAATAATTCCAGCGATTGTTGTTGCCGCAGAAATGCAAATTGGAACAGCTATCGGGGCCATCATTGTCACTGAAGACAGTATAATACCAGCTCCGGTGATTACACCACTCACTGAATACACAGTAACATCAATTGCGGTAATTCTTCTGCGATATTTTTTAATTTTCATTGCATACTCCTCAGACAGGGTTTTGAGTCTAGTTTGATATTCTCTGACCTGATCATAGCGATATTGCGATGATGAAATCATTTTTTTTTAACAACGCTAGCGTTTTCAATTGTGAAATCCTTTCAATTTATTTACTTAAATCCGCTACGAATTCCACATACCATGATACCGGAGTTTTAGCCAAATGTTTATCAGTAGATGTGATTGTGAACTTTTCAGTTGTATTCTTGTCGATGATCGTTGAAATCGTCTTATTGACCCCAGATGAACTGGACGATGAAATATTAAATTGAGACAATGGTGTTACTAGTGTTAATCGATAAATACCCTTAACGGTTGCAGTGATATCTAATTTGTTGTTTGTAGGTGACCACTCAAATGATCCGTGTTGGATTGTATATACTATGTTGTTAGTTTTCTCATGAGGAATTTTTGTTTTTTCAATGACTGTTATCATCCTCGAAAAATCACCTTTGACGGCTTCGATGAAAGTTTTCGTCTCATCGATGGATTTTTTAATATCAGGGAGTTTTATTTCAATTTTATCTAACGGGGTTCCAATAAATTTATCAATGATATTTCTACGAAATGATGTAAACTGTTTTCCGTTTTCTTCAATTTTAGATTCAAGTGTTGTTAGTACAAACACAGAATTGTTTAACTCATCGTTGAGAATTTTTAATCGATCTGTAATCGTCGAAACGAGTACACCCGGTTTGAGTTTACCCTGATCGGAAAATAGCGCGATAGTATTTTCGATTGCGTTTTGTTGTTTAACTAAAATATCATCCAGAGAGATATTACTGGTTTTCAATTTACCCTGATCGGAAAATAACGCAACGGTGTTCTCGATTGCGTTTCGTTGTTTAACTAAAATATCATCCAGAGAAATATTACTAGATTTCAATTTACCCTGTTTGTCTTGAAATACAACTATTTCCCCGGGGTCAACATTTGTTAAGTTCAACGTCTCAGCTATTTCATCTTCAATTATTTTTTTTACATCCTTGATAGAATCAGGTGGTGCAGTGCCATCGGGTTTGGGTTTCAAAGATCTCCCCCAAATATCAATCATGTTATTGTAAAACTCTTTCTCTCTCTAAAAAGCGATTGCTGGTGTAGTCATTTACGACAATATGAGGTGGTTTTCTAGATGCTGAAATAGCGTCAAGGACATTTAATACTTCACTGCCGCATATTGGTGGGTCATTGATTTGTTGTGTTGGTAGCGTAGAATACCAAGTCTTCATTGGAAATTGTTTTATGTAACGCATAAACTCTTTTGGTGGGGCTAATCCATATGAATCAAAATAGACAATCCCACGTGGATCAATAGCGTATGCAACCCAGTGAGTTCCAGGTCCGGTGCTGTTATCGAGATTAATAATACCTGTTTCAGTTTTGTTTGGTTGATGTGGTAATTGATCTTTCATAAAAACACCTCTGAAATTTGTAATCACTAGTTTTTTAGCCGCATCCATTAAATCAAAATTGGACATGGGAACCATAGATTCCTCAATTAATAAACCGTTCCTGGTAGTCTCAGGCCTGATCCGTGAACGGATCTCCCGCTGTACCATGAATACGGGGTTCCTGGTAGTCTTAGACCCTTTCCGCTGTACCACGAATACGGGGTTCCTGGTAGTCTTAGACCCAATCCGTGAACGGATCGTCCCTTTTTTTTATATCCCTTCCCAGTTGCCTTTTTTAGTGCCATTCCTGCTGCAGTACCAACGGCTCCTAACGCTGCTGCTTTAGCCACCGCTGGGGCTGCTGCTGCAATCAATGCTGGTATTGCAGCTAACAAAGGAAATATACCGCCTGTTTTAATCATATTTTTGATAGCAGCCGCAGAGAGAGTAATCTGAACCCCTTTTTTATCCTTGAAAGCATCATTGAAATGTTTCACCTGACGAGTTGTCAGCGATAATTTATTTGCACCACCAGTCATTTGATTAGGTTTCAACGTGATTGTGGTTCCACATTTTTTAGCCGATTCTGATTGCAATTTTTTGATTTGACCAGGAGTTAACGCAACACTAATAACACTATATGACATTATACATAATAGATTGATTCTAATGGAAAAATCCTTCGGATTTTCAATTACATGTTTTCTACTGGGGCATCTACCACTCTCATTCTTCCTCCAACACCTTCAAGTAGCATTGATTTATCACTGAGAATGACAGCAACCGCTCTATAATTAGCAATAACACCACGAGTCACATTAGCTCTAAAGTGTATATCAACAACTGACTGTCTTGTCAAATCGAGATGTTCCAGTGAGAAGTAATAGATCGGATACAGATTTTTAAAATCATATTGTGATATTTGCAAACCAGTATCCACATTTTGATCGCGTGCCATAAATGACAACAGACGATGATAAACTCGTGCAATATGATTTTCTGTGTAATTAAGTTGTATATCCTCAGATGGTTCCTGCTGGCCGTTTATTCTCAGTGAGACGTCTTTCACACCTAATTGATCAAATATCATATGACTGAAACGTTGGTTGCCAACTCGTGTGATATCCTGTAACGCAATAAATATATGACGTGGTGCAGCAGTGCCCTGTTTTGATGCTAGATTCCACGTAAACACATTATTAACATTTGATTGTTTAACATCTGTACTCACGGTTAGCCAACTCAACAACGACTTTCCTCCTTGGTCCATAAATGATAGTAGTCGTTGTTCTTCGGTGATTGCTGGAGTCAACACTGGCATCCACAATGATATTTTTGTTAATTTGACTTTACCGGCATCAGCATTGGGGGCTGCAGCATCTGCTGGAATCCTCCAAATTGCGTCATTATCATCACCCTTTCGTACAAGCGATACTGTATGCTTCGCTCCATAAATAACTTTTCGGACGTTTCTACAGAATCCAAATATGTGATGCAGTGGAATCGCGCATGAAAATGATTTACGCGCTCCTTGCAACATTGAGTTTCGTGTTGCAGCTCCTAGATTGAAATTAGGATCGTTGTTTATAATCATATTTTCAACATCAACATTAGTATTATCACGTTTTTTTGGTTGTCTTATAATAAATGGATTTCCTCCAGCGGTATTCTTACCATCCTTTGCAAACATCATAGAGGGTCCTGCTGATCTTGTGTAATCATCAGAATATCTCGCTAATCCGATTATTGTTGTAGCCACATCAACATCACGATCTATCGACTCGATTTCTTTTCCATCAATGAGATATCTAGCACTCTCAAATAACGCCATGATACCATTATTGACAAAACCGACTTGAGTATCATCTGGATACTCTGTATCATTTGTTCGTATAATCTCTCCTTCGATTTCGATAAACGCTTCACAGGGCAAAAAGTATTTACTGGTATCATGGACTTGAAGATCAATTCTTGCTCGACTATTTGAGTCTATGGCATGATAGGCGTAATATTGATAATCGCGTACAGAATCATTCTTGGGGACTGGGGCGTCTATATCAAATGCTGGATCAGGTGACCTTTTGAACATTTTATTCTATTTATCAGAGTCTAAATCGTGATTTTCATCGTGAAAAACGCTAGCGTGAAAATCCATAGGATTTCATCGACGTGGGTTTTTAAAGCCACTTCCCGCTATCATGTTTGCAATATTGCTTTGGTCCCCTTGATTTACCATCGACGCTAGTTTTTCATCTACTGCGTTATTTATAATTTTACTAACACTTGCAGGCATTTCTTCTGTAGACGGTAACGGTTTCTTTTTTCGTGATTTTACTAATGATGTTATTTTATCCTTCGCAGTTGAAAACGCTTTCCCGGCAAGATCTCCAACAGTACTAATACCCTTATCACGAATAACATCAATGGCTTTCATTGATAACTGTTTAGCTAACGGCATCACTTTTGGGGCCATTCTTGAAAAGAATCCTAAAATGGTATTGCCGAGGCCATCTCCATAGTATGCTTTATAAACTGGAAACCGTGAATTAACTACATAGGCGAGGGTTGGTTTATCATGATTGTAATGGATGATCATTATTATAAAAACAATAGTGTTTTCAATTGTTATTTAATCACTATGATACCCATTTGCTAACTCGTCAATAAAATCTCGATATGTTTTGATATCCATGATACCGCCGGCAAATAACCGTCTACAGATATCAGCTGCTTCATTAATTATTTCTGGAGAGTTATTTCCAGCTCGGAATCCTCCTACAAGAACATCTAATCGTGATATATCATTGATAACACTATCAGGACAAGTGTTTCCAATCCTTGGATTTTGCAGTCCACTTCCGCTATAACCAGCTGCTTCATCTAGTTTTTCTAAACCCGTTTCTTGTAAATAATCATCATTAAGTTCTTCTTGTTTTTTTGTCTCCGTGTTGGTGTTTGACGTCGTTCTTCTAAATCATCATCATCATCAGGTGGTAGTTGTTGTTTTTTTTGTCTTCTTGTTTGTCTACGTGTTGGTGTTTGACGTCGTTCTTCTAATTCTCGTTGTCGCTCTTCTATTTGTTCTCTTTTATAATAACTAATTCCCCGTTGAAATTCCTTGTATCCTATCTCATCCTTATTCAAACGACCAATCCCTTTATTTAGTTTATACAAATTATCGAACCAATCATTACTTGATATTCTATCATTTTTATACTCGTCCTTTAAAAAATCTTTTTTTGAATTATAGCTTTGAGCAGCAAAATTACCAAAGGCTTGATAATCCTTTGATTTCAATAAACTAGGTTTTTTTATTAATATTTTAGCATGATCAGTAAATTTATTCAACAGAGAAACAGTCGTTTTTTTCGGATCAGTTTTTTCAGTTTGTTCAGTTTTCGCTGCTATTTTTTCGAGTACAGAAATAAGACCCTCTTCCTTTCTTTTACCGTCAGGATCATCTCCCAGTATAGCACGCTCTACCCCTTTCGTTGCTGTGGTTACTGGTTTAAACAACTCTTCAGACCCCAGAGCAAAATCAGTTTGTAAACTCTGTCGTTGTTGCAGTTTATTTCTTACAGAGTCACGAATTGGTACAAATCTCCTGATTGCATCCAGTCGTTCACGAGCCAATCGGGTTGTTAATGCTTCATTGACCATTATTTGAAATCAGAAACCATTTTTCAATTGTAAAACACTTTTTCCCACTTTTGTTACATGTCGGATGATTTTTTAACACAGTCATGGAAGTGTTATTTCATCGTGAGACACCTTCTATCAGTGATGGAGAAAGTGTCATAATTGTATATAAAATAAATAATACTGACAGTTTCTCCACTTTTTTGACATGTCGGATGATTTTTGATACGGTCATGGAAGTGTTATTTCATCCTATAACAGCTTCTATCAATGATGAGGAAAGTGTGGAAATTGTATATAAAATAATTAATACCACAGTTTCCTCATTCTATTTTTGACATATCCTTTGAGGGTCGGCTAAAAAAAATGAGGGTCGATCACAATCAAAAAATGATAATGGTCGGGCAATCAATGGTCGGGTAATCAATTTTCTTGAATTAATGCTCGTAGGTTTCTAATTTTAGAGTTGACTTCTTTTTTCAATTCGTATTCGTTACCTAATTCTTTTCGTATTCCTTCTACGATAGTATACAACGGAACGAACACACTGATGTCACTGTAAAATGAAAGAGAGTCTTTAATAGAATTCTGAATTCTTTTGATGAGTGCATACTTCTTGGGTAGCATATATTTGTTAGTGTTAACCCCGTATTCTATATCCTGAAAATCAGACACAATTTGATCAGGATTTAATCCATCTGATAGTTTGATATCCTGATTTTTCAATTTTGCTATTTCAACTATGATGCTATTCATGTTTTCAGAATTCATTATTCTATAATATGACATATCTCTAATTGAAAAATATGACGCATTAGACATAACTAAATTGAACTTTTTGTCCGTTCTTTTTTGAAATAGCCGTCTTGGTTATCCCCTCTGCAACGAATCGTACTGAAGTTCTACAAATATTGAAATACTTACCGGCTTCATATAATGATTCAAATATTTTCTCTTCGTTAGTTATTGTATTCAAAGATTTCACTGGTTTCGCTTTTGAACAAGTGTCAGTCCTTCCTCGTTTGGAATTCTCACTCTGTGTGATTGCTTGCAGATTGGATAAAGAATTGTTCCTTGGATTAGAATCAATGTGATCAATAACAAAACCATCTTTGATCAATCCATTAAAACATTCAAATACGAAACGATGATTGCGAAATGTCTTCCTTCCAACATTAAACACCAAATACCCCATACCATTATCCCACCCAATTGGGTTCTTCAGTCTACAGTGTCTTACAACACCATCACTGGATGCTTCGTAATTTTTAATCACTGGGTGTAGTCTGAATTCTTGGGTCATTATATACTACACTATTTGTCTAATTCAATGACTGGCCCATTTGCAGTGATTGATTATACATAAATCTTTCATTTAGACACCTGTTTTTAATATAGCATGAAGGAGTTCAAGAGATTGACTTCGAAAAATGCTAAATTCAATACCGATAGAGAGTTCAAGAGATTATTGAAAATCAATCCTAGATTTAATCTCGATAGACCCAAAAAACGTGTAGTAGACGGAAACATGAAAGAGTTTAAGAGATTATTGAAAATCAATCCTAGATTTAATCTCGATAGACCCAAAAAACGTGTAGTAAACAGAAACAAACGTAACAAACGTCCAAGAGACGGAAACATGAAGGAGTTTAAGAGATTATTGAAAATCAATCCTAGATTTAATCTCGATAGACCCAAAAAACGTAACAAACGTCCAAGAGACGGAAATATGAAGGAGTTTAAGAGATTATTGAAAATTAATCCTAGATTTAATCGCGATAGACCCAAAAAACGTAACAAACGTCCAAGAGACGGAAACATGAGATCACCATGGAAGGATGCTCAATTCAATCTTGATATAGTTTCTAATACACCCAAGAATAAAATTCTTGATAAACCCATCAGAGACTGTTTTAATGAATTCAAGCGTGATGGAGCATCTTATTGTTGGTCAACATTTCGAATTGATGGTGTTGTTGACGCTACCATGAATGATGAAAAAGCAGCAGTGATAATCTCAAATGTTGGAGAAAAAAGTCATTTTTTCCGAATCAAATTCATTATCCGTGAGGATGGCAAATGGATTATTAGGGATAAATTTGAACCCATTCTCAAGGGCAAAAAAACTGTCACCGTGAATCAGGATTCAAAACCGGGAATTTTGACTGGAATTGATAAACCCTACTACGAAAGATCTTATCCTGTCACAGCAGTTGTTTACGGGATCTATCCGCTCAATGAAAAACCTGATATTTCAAAACTAGCACCCATGAAATATTCGACAGGGCTCAATTGTGTAGCAGAACGAATAATAGAACACTTCACAAATGCGTCCCGGGGAAATAAACTAACTGATCTAAGACGAAAAAAAAATAACCGAGTGGGAGTTCACGGTAAAAGAGCATGGGGCAACAATTCAGGATATAACCAAATTAGAAACATCATTGAGATTTCCAATATCGGTAAGGACAATCACCGGTGAAGTATTCAAAGAACCGAAATATCAATCAAAAAAAGGAAACCCCATTGAAATTATTGATCATAACGCACACGCGTGGTCATCTGCAGTAACAATATTCCCACGGGATAGAACCGTAAAATATCTATCCCAAACCGAAGAGTTTTTTTCAGAGCAGAAATTATTTGATGCTATTTACCATTTGAGTAAAAACGATCCTGTGTCAGTGTGGCTATTTCATAGTACTTCAGACGAAGAATGCAAATTTGATCAGTTTGTAAGGCCTAACGGAGAATTATACCGTACTGAAGAGCTGCAGAATCAAATGAAACAACTAGCTAGTGAGTTTTCTGGGGACGGAGAAGACAACGATCAATTATTAGCAAACTGTTTCACAGTACCATCCATTGCAGCACATTTTGCTAGAAAGAAAAACGCGTGGAAACCAACACGAAGTGAGTTCTTATCAGATGTCAAATTGTCCTGTCTTGAATACAGCCACGGCGGATTATGGAACACAAAATACACCGCTGATACCGTTATTTCCGTTGATATGATTGCGTGTTATCCAGGAAGTTTTCTTGGGTATGGAGAATGCGAGAAATATTTCAAACGATTTGGACACCCCACACACGAAATGACCCGTGTTGCTATTAATGGACCACTTCCTGATTTTGATTTAACCGGATTCGCTTGTGTAGTATCATTTGAAATGGCTACAGGACTTCATCCGTGTAGTTATCTTTGGATTGGTAAACACATGTCTGAAAAACACTGGATGCCAATAGTGTTATTACGGTATATGCTTGATTGTAAGATGTTAAAATCATTAATTGTCAGTGAAGCAATTATATCCTATCGAGCACAGAAATCAGTCTGGTTACCCCAACCTGATCTAGAAAATATAATTAGCGAAGAGCGAAAACTGTTTCCTGATTTTAATGAACAACAAATCATGGATTGGTCCCAACAGTTATTTGAAATCAGAAACAATGAAGCAAAAAATCTTGGACGAAGAATAATCGGTAAATTTACCCAAGATGGCAAAGATGATAATACGAAATATTCTTCACGATTGATTATAGACAATGCTGAATACGATTTTGTAATCGCGGATCTAACGAATAGGGGCCTATATGTCAATCGTAAGGACGCATTTCTGTCCGATGGAACCAAATTGGGTACAATTGTTACTTACACTGATGGATACCATCCGCAGTACACACATTTGAGAGCTTCTATGCTTGGTTATGCTTCTATCAATCTGTTTTCAATGATCAATAGATTTCCTACCACCGCAGTTAGAGTTGCTACTGACTCATTTTACATAAATAGCAAAATGGTTGATTTTAAGGCTACTGGCAACGAGAAATGGGGAACATGGAGAATTAAGAAAGAAATGATTCATGATTATATTCAATCAGCAGATGTTACCATTGAAAATAATTACTTAGAAAGCAATCAGTGTTCAGAATTTTCTAGTGCACCACCGATTTCTGATCCAATCTGTAGATATAAAACAGTTTATTTAAACGGTTGTGGTGGGTCAGGAAAAACAACCCGGGCAATTGAGTTATTCCGTAGAAACGCTAGCGTTTCCAATCCAAACATGATTGTACTAACACCAACTCATAGACTTGCAAGAGAAATGATACAGAGAGGGGTAAATGCCTGCACTTATCACAGCTTTTTCCGATGGAAGGGAGATAAATGGACTCCTGAGCGCATGGGAGAGAAATTTATTCCTGAAATCATGATTTGGGATGAAATAGACACAGTGTCAGAAGATGTCTTAAAAATATTTATTGAGTGGTTGTTATTGAAGAATACAAAAGTCGTCATGTGCGGTGATCACGGGCAACCACCACCATTTGTCGGTGCATCTCCCCATGAATGGCTAAAGGGTTTTGTAGACTATTATGAAGAAATTGATACCGATCATAGATTACTTGATAATGAATTAAAAGAATTGAAGAAACTAATTAGATTACAACCGGATAGAATCCAGTGTGAAATAACCCGTGAAATAATTTCGGAAACTCCCATGAATGAGTTTTGGGAAGCGTGGAGACCAAACGATTTGATCATTGCAAGTAGAAAAATAGTCAGGGACACACTTCAGATGAAGTTATTTGAATTGCATAAACAAAAATTTGCAACACTTCCAGTGCCCCTCTGTTATAGGCCATCGGATACACGAAAACAGAACATCGAAGTTGATATTCCAGGACAGAGTGAAAAGCAGATTCTCGTATTAAATGATATTGTGCTGGTTGATATCAATGTCGTTGAAGATGCATTGCGTGCTAATAAATCCCCATGGACGCTAGGATACGCAGCGACGATACATTCTTCACAGGGATTGACTATATCGGATACAATTGTTTGGATGGTAGATAATCGCATAGAATGGTCGAATTTAGTCTATCTTTCAGTATCCAGAGTACGAAAAATAAATCAACTTCGAAGAATTGTCTTCGATGATGAAATCATTGGCGATGATGAAATCATTGGTGACGATAATGATATTATTGATAAAAAAAACTCTCCGGTTACAAACAACAGGACAAATAAAAACAACGAGAATTTGATATTGATGCTGAATTAATATTTACTCTGAAGCAACAACAGAATAATCACTGCGCGAGTTGCAATTGTATAATGCGTTGGCAGTATTCGGATAAGGACCCTCGCCAATTCACCGTAGACAGAAAAAATAACAATCTCGGTCATGTCAGAAATAATGTGATGTTGACTTGTCTTGAGTGCAATAGACGCAACGGTGCTAGTTAAGACCATGCGGTGGCAATTGAGTATCCTCGGGTATCACTTGTAATTGTTGTCTAGTAAAACCCCGCTGAGGGGCAGTTGAATCCAGTTTATAGACTGGAGGTCTACCCGTAGATCGTGTTATACTAGATATCTTATGCGTAGTGACGCTCCAAATAGGATCAGTAGCCCTTTTTCTACCCCCTTCAAGCTCTCCTGGTTCGTATAAGTACCTCACAATGACACTACTACCAAGAATTGGTTGGGAAACGCTAAAATCCTTTTGTGGTTTTTCAGGTATCGACTTCTTTTTAATCGCGTTGATAGGTTTCATGTTGATGGTTCTAGTAATCTCGTTATTCAGTGCGGTAACTACACCTGGTAATCTCTTAACCCATTCACGGGATCTTTTTTCTTGGATGAATTCTTTTGCGTATTGATATCCAAATAACCGTTCAGCAAGAATCCGATTAAATCGTTCTACAATGGCCTGATCACGATGCAGTGCAGTATGCCCTCGTCTGATAGCGACATTGTGATATTTCATTGTAGATAACACTGCACCCTGAAATTCCTTGCCAGGATCAACTTGTAATAGATTTGGCCAGTGCAGAGGACTCCTTCGATAAATCCTTTCAAATGCAGAAGCCACTTCAGTGGCCGATTTTGTTTTTAACGGTTCTGCTTCTTTGTATCGACTTGCAATATCAACTACAGTTAACGCATATTTGTAACCACGATCATGTGGCAGAAATAATATATCAGCCTGATGAACTTCATTAGGAAAGGTCACATCAAAATGCGAGAATTGCATTTGTTTAGGCGGTGGTAGATAAATTTGCCATAGTGCCTGTTTGGATAACCAATGAGCCGCAGTGGTTTTTTTCACTTTTGCGGCGCTAGCGAGTTTAATGATTGCAGCGTTACCCCTCCAGTATCCTCTTGGGGAATAATAAATAGATTCCATGTTGCTATTAATTACCAGCACCTAACATCAATTTGCTTTTCATTGCCGATTTTATCAAAAATGAAGCCAATTTTTCTTTGAAGGATTTATCAGGAATAGCATTCAACGCATGAATTAATTTCACATCTGCTAGATGCCTGTGTTGCAAATTGCTGCTTTTATAAGCAACATCATGAAGGTGACAGGCCTTATCAATAGCGTTTATTGGTTCCTCACCGGGTCGGGGCTGATTTTGATCATTGAGTCTGATATCAAGTCTTGTTCCCGGTCCACAATAACTATACCCTGAAAGGTGTTTTTCTCCGGGGTATTTCCCCCATGGGGTTCCAGGGAGTTTTGCTAATTTGGCAGCGATATCACCTCCTCGTTTTTTTTTAAAGGTTCCTTGGGTTCCTTGGGTTTAGAAACAAATCTAAATTTATTTGTACTACACTGTACGCATTTACCAGAAAGCGCTGATCGGTTATTTTTAGTTGTAATCGTCGTCAAGTCATCTGTGCCAGTACGCGCCTTACACTTCACGCAATATAGATCCATAATTTATGTATAGAGATATGAATATAATTGATTTTTCAGCGACTAAAACAAGAGAACCAGTGAAGCATCATGCAGCGCTACCAAACTCTATCCGCGCAATTATAATCGGGCCATCTGGATCCGGTAAAACGCAATTGTTGCTCAATTTAATAATGAGATGGATGAAGTGGGATAAGTTGTATTTAATTGCCCCTAGCGTAGATGATCAACGATGTTATGAAGTGTTAAAGGATTTTAATGAAAACGCTTCAGAGATTGCCGGCGAGGATGTTATTGAATTTATAACCGATATTGACGAGGCGCCATCCGTGAATGACCTCGATGGAAGTATCAACAATTTAGTTGTATACGACGATGTCATGTTAGATAATCAAAAAATCCTGCTAGAATATTTTCCCGAGGCAGGCATAAAAACACGGACGTGATCTATGTCACTCAACGCTACACTCAGATTCCAAAAGTGATTAGAGATAACTGTAATATGCTTGCTGTATTCAACGGCGTTGATACACATACGCTACGAAATATTTGGCAGACATGGTGTTCTGATATGGACTTCAATCAATTTAGAAATTTCTTTAGTCATGCTCAGTCTGCCCCACACGGATTTGTAACAATAAATTTACATGACCCTCGAACACGATATCGTATCGGACTGGATCAAATATTCGGTTAACCCAGAACTGAAAGTTCTAGCAGCAGAGAGGGTGAGTGACAACGACGTTGTAGTCCCTTTTTCCCAAAAAAATCGATGGAGGATTTCATTAATTTCATTGATTTTTTGGGGACCTGATTTCATTGAAAATGTTGTTTTTTGATTTGATCCTAATCCATGATTCACACACACATTGGGGCCTGATGTCATTGGTTTCATTGTTTTTAAGCGTGATTTCAGTGAAAACTTGCCTAAAAATGTTGTCCGGCTCACCCTCTCTGCTGCTTCTTAACTTAAGGGTATGGTGTGAGTTTTTGAGCTACTATTGTGTAATAATTAAAGATATGGATAAATTTGTGAACTAGGTGTTTCAGGCTTGTGTTGTTCTTGAAATTGATGTCAGACATGTACACTTTCCATAGTTACTCTGCAGTATATTGATTGTGAAATACCAATAGTCGGCTAGGAAGAAGAGCTAGCCTCCCATAGCAGTAGACACGTGGGTTCAAGGCAAGTAGAATATCTAAAAAACGGCATGGATGACAACTATTATGAATTGCATCAAGCTATTTAGTAGACAATGTTTTTCAAAATTTTCATCTAGGAAAAGGCCTTGCGTTTGCACTGTGAGCACCAAATGCTGTCAAAAATGGCCTTCGGATGTGAAAAATGCATGTATTAAATAGGTGTTGGGGTACATAAATATTTTATTCTAAGAACTTCAGTAGACTTGTCAGGTCATGTGTGTGATATTATTATGTTGCACTACATAATACCTATCCAGAAATATGTACCTTTTTGACCTCACTCGCGTATTATATTTTTAATGAATTTTTATATTAGGCAGGTGCATGCGACATTAAATTTGTACATAAAAACTGGACCCTGCCCCCTGACGTCGCCCTTCCTACAAGGACATCAAACTTAAATTTATCTCCCTTTGACAAAAGAAGCCGTTTTCGTCCATTTGTTTCCGTACGTGCGTATTCGAACGGAATTGCATAATGCATCATATAGCATAATGTGATTTAAATGGCAGTTGAAATGGATCAGGAAAATTAAATAAATGAAATACAGAGAACAAATAATAAAGAGCGACAAACAAAGACCAAGTTGAAAAAAATAACATAAAAATAAGACAAAGAAAAGAAGACATGACGGCAGATCAGTAAAAAAAAAAAAATGTGCACGTGTGCATTACCTAGGCCAAACTGGATATTTAAATGACGATCTGAAGTAATGGAAATGACAGTGGTAGTAATCAATGTGTATTGTTTTTCTTGTATCAGCAGATGAGATGGGAAATGTATGACGAGTGAGACCGCACATAGAAAAGAAAAAGAAAAAGTTAAAAGAGGTAGACAACGGAAGAAATTATTTCCTACTGAAGATCACAGGAGTAAGATATTTCGCCTAGAAGTCGACATGGTGCGGAGGCAAGTACAGTTATTTAACTTGCCCAAGGACTCGCCACAGCGGTATACCCGGGTCTAATTGATTAACAAGGTTCTAACTGGTACATTTCTGGTCTTGAGTCGCATCACTATTTAAGCACCTGGGGTGAACTTTTATTGCTTGGATCACAATGCAAAATAATTCGTATCGCATCAGTAGTGGTAGGAATAGATGGAGGTTTGTTGGTAGTGTTGTGACGGTCGGTATATTTGGTGGATGTAGGTCTAGTGATAGCCCCTGGAAAAACCATCGACCCATTGTAAGCTACTGGAAAGCTTTCACACTAAAACCCTTGCTGACCCAGCCGGGAATCATGCGGAAAGATGTGAGATCTAAGTAAATTATCTGTAAAGCTTCCGTTTGAAACCACGCGGCCACCTAGGGCCCAACAGGTGGAGAAGAGATGTGTAGCTATTTATGGCCTTTACATCTTTAGCACACTTGTATCAAGGGTACCCAAATATATCATTTACTAGAATACCGTACTTGCTGTGACATGTGGAAAGTAAAAAGCTTATATTCCACTCGTGTTATCTAGAACTGGATCAACGGACAGTCATGTAGATAGTGAACTCCGCTCAACCTCCGTGACAGCAAATGGCATGGAAATTGTACGTAGTGAACCACATCTGCTTTACTCGTGCTCTATCTGGCAGCAGATGGCCTGGAGGTATAACGGTACAACCCCAGGTAGGCAGAGCTTAAGGTGTAGGGAACATTGCATTAAGAAATAAACAACAACACCAGTTGTGATTGGTGAATTATGTAAGAATTGTACTTTCTGTTAGGCGATTAAAAAAGTTAAGCCTCTTGGCAACATGTGAGATTATTTCAATTGAAATCTAGATCATTTTATGTATTTTTATGATTTTGTTTTAAATGTAGGACACATGGGTGAAACTGGGTCTGTTGTGACTAGATAACTCTTACCCTGTCTAGTTTCAGCAGAGTTATCTCTCTTAAATGCAGCGGAGTACCTAGTTTTGTCCTTGTCGAATTTACATTCCATGATTGTTCTCTATGACAGTGTGTGACATGCATGCTGATGTAGGATAGAAATTATATTTATTCCACAAAACATTAGCATTGAGGTCTATGGAAAAACATTTGCTACCGTGATACCTGTACTGGATCTCGCACAACTCTAGAGACTGGGTTAAAATCTAAGATTGCGTGTCAGCAAATCACAAAGAACTTTATATTTTAATGCACACATTCCGCTCCTGAAAAGTCGGTATGTAAATGACAATCATATGTGTTTATATGCAATACTTAAGTCTAACTATCACATACATAACCTTAATTATTTTTTATAAAGTTGTTTTTACAAAGATTGCTGATTATTAGCATAAAAAGTATCATTCTCATCAAATATTGATAGAGACGGGGAAGAAGTTATATTAACTGTAAAATATATATGATAATATAATAGAATCAATAATGCCTCGCGATTCTTCGTGCTCAAAACGGATTTGTGTTCTTGTAAAAATTATTCACAGTAAATATTACCAACACGTACATACATAAGCATCGATACTACTTGGAACTATGCATACAAAAATGATAATCTGTCATTTAAAATAACTTTTTACTGCATCTGTCCTATTAAAAATCTTCTTGTTTTAAATCTAAGTTTCTTTCGAAAATAATTTGGATACAATATTTAAAAATCTAACTATATGGGAGGGAATTGTGTTAATACTGCTAGTTTAGTGTATCCTTGTCAAAATTAGTTACATTTTTGGGGGAGAAATTCAAGTTGAATTCTACTGGTTTGGAAAATATATCAGAACAAAACACAAACACAAAGTACATACACTGTCCGAAAGTGGAACGGATTGAACATAAATTGAATAGAGAGACCTAAGGAAAGGTGTTTCATTTTTTTAATTACAAAAGGCAAGGTTGCTGATAAATATATATCCAGACTGTCTGATAAAATACGCAATCTGAGGTACTACTTACATAGTATGCTATATAATATATGATGATAGATGGGGAAAGGGCGGTTGAGAAGTAGGGACTTTTAACAAAAAAATCTAAGCCTCTATCAAAATGACCACAGTTTAAGCATATGTAGTAGACTAAAGACCAGCTCTGTCTCATTGTGACAAGCAGAACTATCCGTGTATTCTTGGGTTTAAATATCAAGATCTTACACATACATGGCCGCCCACAGTATTTTTGCATGGGGGGGGGGGGGGCAGGATTTTTGCAAAGGAGAGAGGAGGGTCAGTCAGTTACGGACGCTTGAGCTAGCATAGTATTTGTTTTATTTTATTTTATTTTATTTTATTTTATTTTATTTTATTTTTTTTGGTTCCTGTGGGTCACGACCTGTCACCCCTTGACCTATGCTGCGGTCGCCCATGTACACATATCAATTACATCCTTGATGTACGCTATGCAAACGCTCTGCTAAATAGTCGACCTAAATAATAAAACAAAACACAGCCACGAAAAGGAAAACGCCAAAATAGCCTACCATTTACACTGCAAGCCATGCACAAGTCGCGAAACAATAATTGGCAAAATATATTACAGTGCAAAGAAAATGTTCATTATGTTGCCCACACGTGCGCGCGCAAACACGTATACACACTTACATAAAGATACAATTATAGAAATGTATGTACAACCAAGTACAAGAAAACAACGAAAGTTTGAGGTAAATTACAGCAAAATATAGTTATGGGTTGTTGTTTTGTCTTGTTGCTAGGAGAGTGAATGACGCGACCAGTTGAGTGTTTCCTTTCCATCCATTTTTCAAATCAAACATTCACTTTCCAATGTATGAATGTGACATATGTCATTCGGAACACATCGTTACTAACGATAACCCTCACTAACAGTTGTGTTTGTTCTTTGTTTATGGTCTTTTTTTTTAAAATCCGATTGGCAGAAAGACACGGTGTGTTCCAAATAGCCTTTTCCCCATAATAACAATATCATCGAAAAATACATCTAGCAAACAAATTTGTCAAATATTTTAATCTTATCGTAACGATAAAGAATAACCTGTCGACTAGTAAAGGTTATTCGATTTTGACCAGGTACTTGCGATCACCATTTGACATAAAGAGTTAAATGGCGGCTTAAATCACACCATACACAAATTCATTGCTGCTTCATTTATATTATGTACATTTTCCAAAAAAAAAGGACCCGACATTTTGGAATAATACGTACTGCTTATTCGAAGGATCGTCTAAGACTATTTAAATTGATAACAATCGTATTCGCATTTCGCAGAATGGTCGCATGACTTCAGCAACTACCTTGTGCATCCAGAAAGTTGCTTTGACATAATTTCTAAAAATATTTATTTCCCTTGATAGTCACATTCCTTAAAAAGGCATTATTCCTTTTCTTTCTACCGTACTTTTTTTCTTAATATAGCGTTTAGATTGTGTATTTATTGAATTTATTACAAAAATACACAAAACGATTCAGTAAATGCTAATGCTCTCTCATTAAATTGTTAATTTTACATTTGGCATTAGGCTGTGATTGTCTCTCCAAATCAAACAATATTTTATCCCCGAGTTAATATTCATCAAAAAATATATCTATGAAGAAACTTTCATGATTTTGCAAAAGATAAATACTGGTACCGATTCAGAATTTTGGTGCCGTTTGCCAAGGAGTCACGCGCTTCTGTAACTAAAACCATGACAATGTGGTGATGACTTAAATTTAGTAATTTTCTAAAAGAAAGAGGATCACACACGAACATCTCTACTTCTCTGGTATTATATTATAGTGGAAGCCAATGATAACTTGGGACCATGTATTATTCAAGACAGGCCTAATGAAATTAGCTGAAGCGGCGTTAAGCATTGGCTGGATATGAAATATTCATGCATCTAATCTTGGCTTTCTTTCACTTTCAAGTTATTTGACTGTATAGGACTCTAACACAACAGTGAAACCGTACATCTGTATATGATATCTTACAAGATACAATTAGATCGAATTATGTGCTCATTTTGCTTATTAATTTCAAACGAAAAGAGTGAACCCAGCTCGTATTATGCTAAGGCTTGTCACAATGGAGTTAGACGTATTCATTAATATATACTGTATTTATTGCCAACGGCGAAATAATGTTGTGAAAAACAAAAGAAGGAAATATATTGTTCAATGATAACTGAAATTATAAAGTAACATAAGGATTTGGATGGGAGGGGGAGGGGCAGTGTGGAAAGAGAGATTAGATATCTCTTTAGGGAACCAGCATTGCCTAAATATTAACACTGCCTTTTAAAACGATGTCTTTTCTTGGTGGATGTGTTATTTTATTGTGACTGACCATTGTTGCTGTACCATTGGATTACCGTATACATCTGTAAAGTGGGACCCCTTTAAGAATGGCGTTGATCAGGAACTATTTCGCATCATGCACCGGATGATGTTCGTTCTAATTCTGATTTCATATGAAATACGTAAACTCTAATCTGCTGGCACAACGGTGATTAGTGTATAAATATTTCGCTTCTTTTTTCTTTATTTTTTTTGTCTTCAATGTACCGAATTATTCACTCGCATATTCACGACCAGTTATCTAAATAGTAGTGTACACACAAACACACAATGATGGCAGACCTGGGTCCATTCATTCTTTCCCATATTCACTGTTACAATAGAACCGGATGTTTACACCATCCATATTTATAACACAAGCCATATAATTCCCTCAATGTTAATTTTAATTGTTTTTTTTTTTTTTATTATTTTAAACAAAACTGGTTTTCAAGTGTTTCTATTGTGATGTGTGATCACAATATGCCAGCATTCTTGACATTTAAATCTTGTCTCACATATATTGAAATGGAATGGGATGTTAACAATGCAATAAAAAAAATATCGACAGAAGAAAATTGCCCCAAGAATCGTTTAATCGTACATTTTATCGCTGTATATCATTCAAGAATGAGAAAAGAATATATTCGGTCTACTGACTTTAAGCGGTAACGACCAACATCTCCTTCCCCCCACTCCCAACCACCACGACCATCTTATTGTCGAGTAGTTATTGATCTAACGTGTGGTTTGGATTATGTGTAAAGTGCCTGTCTCTATGAAAAGCCCAATGACCATAAACACAGTTTTCCCCATCATGTTATGTCATAAATGTAATTGGACCTCAATCGTTACATTTGACAGTTGGACTTCCACTCTAACAATATTAGCCACATTCACCCGTTCCCAAAGGAGGCCAGCACAAGGCCGTATTCAGCAATTTCTAGACCATTTTCGTGGAAGCGTTCATAAGTCCATTATCTGATCTGGAAATAACCTTATCGAACTTATCGTAAGTCACAAGACCTTATATGTTTCCATTTAGTTGGTGATATGCAGTTCGTAAAGTAATCGTAGTTAACTTTTAATACATTGAAAAGCAGCTGATGATATGCAACTCGTGACGTCAGCATATTTAACTTTTCATACAGTGAAATATAATTTATGATACACAGCTCGTGACGTTAGCATATTTAACTTTTTATACAGTGAAATATAATTTATGATACGCAGCTCGTGACATTACATTAGTAATCGTTAATATTAATGTAGGATCAGAGGTAACGAAAGCATGTCGCGACCAAAATCAGTATCACATGGGGTGGGGGTGTCAGGGAGGAGGGCAGTAAGGTCACGAAGGGTCATCATAAGAAATCATATAATAAGTCAGAGTTTCGGGAGATTATGTTGGTGTCCAAATTTAGGGTCGCTGCAAGTAAAAAGGCTTTGAACCATTTCCTGCCATTAAAGCATCGTATTCGGAATAATATGTCCCAATTATCTTTTTAAACTTAAAAGCAATATTTAGGAAACTAGCTTGGATCCTTCAACTATGTTTAGATGTTCCATCATGATTTGCAGGAATGGACCTGTAACCTCAACGATATGAGGCAGCTGTCCTTAAACAAGGTATCAAAGTCAAAAGTACATTACTATCAAAGTCAAAAGTACTCTACTTCCAGCAAGATTTATGCTTACTTCATAACATTTTTACCTCAAGCCACATTCAGCTAGATTAATGCTTAGTCGACAATATCTTTAACACTAGCCACGTCCGGCTAGGTTCGTGCTTACTTGATAACGTTTTTAACTCAGCCAATTTTATACTCATAAAGTTGGGAACTTTTATCTGCAAAGTGTTCGATAATGTGGCGTTTAAACCGGAGCATCCTCTCACACATAAAAGATCATAGACTTTGCCTTGGAGGTGATGATGGAATCTTCAAAGAACGAATTAAAAGAAACTTGCTTTAATGATTATTTTTCCGAGAATACCTATGGGAGTGAAGTTGGGTGTCAGACGTGGCTATTACGCTATAATCGGTTGTGTAACACGAACACGAATTGTCATCATTTTATTTGCTCGTTACCATACATCAGTTTGTCTAATTTGTGGCAACCAGTGAACATTACAAACCAGGTTTGCTTAAGGTATAACGGATGATAATATGGATAAATGGGAACCAGTCTAGAAATACCTAGAACGAACATCGTGGGCATAGACTTGCCGTCACTTACTGCGCCAACAGAGCACGCGCCATGTTAGTAAATACAGTCTTAAAATAACCTTGATCAGCTTTGAATTGTTCCACGATACATCCCCACCCCACCCCACCCAAAAACGTATCGGCTTTCAAATGGTTCCACAAAACTGTTTTCTTATTAAAATACCTAGCATCTTGTACGTTAACGTAAATGTTAGAGCATCTGTAATAACTTCGCGAACAATCTTCAAAAAACAAACAGACCATTAATCATTGGATTATGTGTAATTACTTTGTAAACAATCTTAGCACAAACATGACCAATAAGCCTTGGATTACCTGTAATTACTTTGTAAACAATCTTAGCACAAACAAGACCAATAAGCCTTGGATTATGTGTAATTACTTTGTAAACAATCTTAGCACAAACAAGACCAATTAGCAATGGATTATGTGTAATTACTTTGTAAACAATCTTAGCACAAACAAGACCAATAAGCAATGGATTATGTGTAATTACTTTGTAAACAATCTTAGCACAAACAAGACCAATAAGCCTTGGATTATGTGTAATTACTTTGTAAACAATCTTAGCACAAACAAGACCAATAAGCAAAGGATTATGTGTAATTACTTTGTAAACAATCTTACCACAAACAAGACCAATAAGCCTTGGATTATGTGTAATTACTTTGTAAACAATCTTAGCACAAACAAGACCAATAAGCCTTGGATTATGTGTAATTACTTTGTAAACAATCTTAGCACAAACAAGACCAATAAGCAATGGATTATGTGTAATTACTTTGTAAACAATCTTAGCACAAACAAGACCAATAAGCCTTGGATTATGTGTAATTACTTTGTAAACAATCTTAGCACAAACAAGACCAATAAGCCTTGGATTATGTGTAATTACTTTGTAAACAATCTTAGCACAAACATGACCAATAAGCCTTGGATTATGTGTAATTACTTTGTAAACAATCTTAGCACAAACATGACCAATAAGCCTTGGATTACCTGTAATTACTTTGTAAATAATCTTAGCACAAACAAGACCAATACGCCTTGGATTACCTGTAATTACTTTGTAAACAATCTTAGCACAAACACGACCAAAATACATTGGATTACGTGTAATTATTTTGTAAACAATCTTAGCAAAAACAAGACCAAGAATCCTTGGATTATGTTAATTACTTTGTAAACAATCTTAGCACAAACAAGACCAAGAATCCTTGGATTATGTTAATTACTTTCTAAACAATCTTAGCACAAACAAGACCAATAATCATTGGGTTATGTGTAATTACTTTGTAAACAATCTTAGCACAAACAAGACCAATAAGCCTTGGATTACCTGTAATTACTTTGTAAACAATCTTAGCACAAACATGACCAATAAGCCTTGGATTACCTGTAATAACTTTGTAAACAATCTTAGCACAAACAAGACCAATAAGCCTTGGATTATGTGTAATTACTTTGTAAACAATCTTAGCACAAACAAGACCAATAAGCAATGGATTATGTGTAATTACTTTGTAAACAATCTTAGCACAAACATGACCAATAAGCCTTGGATTACATGTAATTACTTTGTAAATAATCTTAGCACAAACAAGACCAATAAGCCTTGGATTACCTGTAATTACTTTGTAAACAATCTTAGCACAAACACGACCAAAATACATTGGATTACGTGTAATTATTTTGTAAACAATCTTAGCAAAAACAAGACCAATAATCCTTGGATTATGTTAATTACTTTGTAAACAATCTTAGCACAAACAAGACCAATAATCATTGGATTATGTGTAATTACTTTGTAAACAATCTTAGCACAAACAAGACCAATAAGCCTTGGATTACCTGTAATTACTTAGTAAACAATCTTAGCACAAACATGACCAATAAGCTTTGGATTACCTGTAATTACTTTGTAAACAATCTTAGCACAAACAAGACCAATAAGCCTTGGATTATGTGTAATTACTTTGTAAACAATCTTAGCACAAACAAGACCAATAAGCAATGGATTATGTGTAATTACTTTGTAAACAATCTGAGCACAAACATGACCAATAAGCCTTGGATTATGTGTAATTACTTTGTAAACAATCTTAGCACAAACATGACCAATAAGCCTTGGATTACCTGTAATTACTTTGTAAATAATCTTAGCAGAAACAAGACCAATAAGCCTTGGATTACCTGTAATTACTTTGTAAACAATCTTAGCACAAACACGACCAAAATACATTGGATTACGTGTAATTATTTTGTAAACAATCTTAGCAAAAACAAGACCAATAATCCTTGGATTATGTTAATTACTTTGTAAACAATCTTAGCACAAACAAGACCAATAATCATTGGATTATGTGTAATTACTTTGTAAACAATCTTAGTACAAACAAGACCAATAAGCCTTGGATTACCTGTAATTACTTTGTAAATAATCTGAGCACAAACAAGACCAATAAGCATTGGATTACCTGTAATTACTTTGTAAACAATCTTAGCACAAACAAGACCAATAAGCCTTGAATTATGTGTAATTACTTTGTAAACAATCTTAGCACAAACAAGACCAATAAGCAATGGATTATGTGTAATTACTTTGTAAACAATCTTAGCACAAACATGACCAATAAGCCTTGGATTACCTGTAATTACTTTGTAAACAATCTTAGCACAAACAAGACCAATAAGCCTTGGATTACCTGTAATTACTTTGTAAACAATCTTAGCACAAACAAGACCAATAAGCCTTGGATTACCTGTAATTACTTTGTAAACAATCTTAGCACAAACACGACCAAAATACATTGGATTACGTGTAATTATTTTGTAAACAATCTTAGCAAAAACAAGACCAATAATCCTTGGATTATGTTAATTACTTTGTAAACAATCTTAGCACAAACAAGACCAATAATCATTGGATTCTGTGTAATTACTTTGTAAACAATCTTAGCACAAACAAGACCAATAAGCAATGGATTATGTGTAATTACTTTGTAAACAATCTTAGCACAAACAAGACCAATAAGCATTGGATTACCTGTAATTACTTTGTAAACAATCTTAGCACAAACAAGACCAATAAGCCTTGGATTATGTGTAATTACTTTGTAAACAATCTTAGCACAAACAAGACCAATAAGCAATGGATTATGTGTAATTACTTTGTAAACAATCTGAGCACAAACAAGACCAATAAGCCTTGGATTACCTGTAATTACTTTGTAACCAATCTTAGCACAAACAAGACCAATAAGCCTTGGATTATGTGTAATTACTTTGTAAACAATCTTAGCACAAACAAGACCAATAAGCAATGGATTATGTGTAATTACTTTGTAAACAATCTGAGCACAAACATGACCAATTAGCCTTGGATTATGTGTAATTACTTTGTAAACAATCTTAGCACAAACATGACCAATAAGCCTTGTATTACCTGTAATTACTTTGTAAACAATCTTAGCACAAACAAGACCAATAAGCCTTGGATTACCTGTAATTACTTTGTAAACAATCTTAGCACAAACACGACCAAAATACATTGGATTACGTGTAATTACTTTGTAAACAATCTTAGCACAAACAAGACCAATAAGCAATGGATTATGTGTAATTACTTTGTAACCAATCTGAGCACAAACAAGACCAATAATCCTTGGATTATGTTAATTACTTTGTAAACAATCTTAGCACAAACAAGACCAATAATCATTGGATTATGTGTAATTACTTTGTAAACAATCTTAGCACAAACAAGACCAATATGCAATGGATTATGTGTAATTACTTTGTAAACAATCTGAGCACAAACAAGACCAATAAGCCTTGGATTACCTGTAATTACTTTGTAAACAATCTTAGCACAAACAAGACCAATAAGCCTTGGATTATGTGTAATTACTTTGTAAACAATCTTAGCACAAACAAGACCAATAAGCAATGGATTATGTGTAATTACTTTGTAAACAATCTTAGCACAAACATGACCAATAAGCCTTGGATTACCTGTAATTACTTTGTAAACAATCTTAGCACAAACAAGACCAATAAGCCTTGGATTACCTGTAATTACTTTGTAAACAATCTTAGCACAAACAAGACCAATAACCATTGGATTGTGTGTAATTACCTTGTAAACAATCTGAGCACAAACAAGACCAATAAGCAATGGATTACGTTAATTACTTTGTAAACAATCTGAGCACAAACAATACCAATAAGCATTGGATTACGTGTAATTACTTTGTAAACAATCTTAGCACAAACAAGACAAATAAGCCTTGGATTACGTGTAATTACTTTGTAAATAATCTGAGCACAAACAAGACCAATAAGCCTTGGATTACGTGTAATTACTTTGTAAACAATCTTAGCACAAACAAGACAAATAAGCCTTGGATTACCTGTAATTACTTTGTAAATAATCTGAGCACAAACAAGACCAATAAGCCTTGGATTACGTGTAATTACTTTGTAAACAATCTGAGCACAAACAAGACCAATAAGCCTTGGATTACGTGTAATTACTTTGTAAACAATCTGAGCACAAACAAGACCAATAAGCATTGGATTACGTGTAATTACTTTGTAAACAATCTGAGCACAGACAAGACCAATAATCATTACATTATGTGTAAATACCTTGTAAACAATCTGAGCACAAACAAGACCAATAAGCATTGGATTACGTTAATTACTTTGTAAACAATCTGAGCACAAACAAGACCAATAAGCCTTGGATTACGTTAATTACTTTGTAAACAATCTTAGCACAAACAAGACCAATAAGCCTTGGATTACGTGTAATTACTTTGTAAACAATCTGAGCACAAAGAAGACCAATAGGCCTTGGATTACGTGTAATTACTTTGCAAACAATCTGAGCACAACGAAGACCAATAAGCCTTGGATTACGTGTAATTACTTTGTAAACAATCTGAGCACAAACAAGACCAATAAGCATTGGATTACCTGTAATTACTTTGTAAACAATCTTAGCACAAACAAGACCAATAAGCCTTGGATTACCTGTAATTACTTTGTAAACAATCTGAGCACAAACAAGACCAATAAGCATTGGATTACCTGTAATTACTTTGTAAACAATCTGAGTACAAACAAGACCAATAAACATTCACATTAAGTAGAGCCTTAAACTCTAGTAGGATGTGTTTATTGGCGCTAGGACCAGGACGTTAGTTTAACTTAAATCACCCTCTCACATATCTCGGTGAAATTAATTCAGTTGAATTATAGATATGGATATGAATCTTTTCAACAAACCCGCACAAAATATAAAGCTAAACAAAAGTGTCTGGTCATCACATCAGGAAATAAGTACGTGTTAAGCGCATATGCTGTGAACTGATATTATCTACCATTGATGTACTATACACCAAGTCTATGCTTTTGTACAATGAGAAAACATGGTGCACTGTCTCTAAATTCTATCTATGTACGTGTCTTTGGAGTAAATGAAAACGTCGGAAAACCTAGTTACCTACTAAAGTAAGGTGGGCAAAATAGAAATATGACAAAGTATTCCGAATAACCATCGAATTTGTTTTGAATTCGGACCACGTCAGCGCAAGATTAACGTATATTTTGTAATGAGTTATTTGATAGCAATTCATAAATACTGAGGCGGTCCGAATAGACTGGGATTCGCTTTATTAGGAATATATTCCAGACGAAAAAAAACATTGCTTGTTCTTGGAATTACTGCGTCAAAATACATCTGAGACATATTTTTGTTTTGCAGAAGTAGCTGAGGTGGTCAGCATGTGCGGATAGCTCCCATTAGGAAAATCTTAACCATTTATGAAGCAAGGAATGACCGAGAAAACGCAATCGCAAATAGCTATTTGTTCTTGCTCCCCATATCGGTCAATCCTTATGGTCAATTTAGTCGTAAGAATCCTAATATTTGAAGTGGTCCGAATATATTAACATTCTTTTTCTTAAATCTTTCGTTCTTTTTTGCGGAGGAATTAAGTGCGAAGAAAATGCATGATTGTTCTACAAATTACTATGCCAACATAAATAAGAGGTTTATTCTGGTTGTTTCGCAGAAATAGCCAAGGTGGCACTGGTGCATTATCCAGTGTCTTTCCGCTCATTGGCGCAACGACACGAGTGTGCTCATGTTAAAATATGAATATACGAATACATTTATCAGATAATTCACATCATTGAGAATATAATTGGGACAATAGCTTTGTACCATAACATTCTATGTAGATGAATCTCTCTCTCTCTCTCTCTCTCTCTCTCTCTCTCTCTCTCTCTCTCTCTCTCTCTCTCTCGTCCTGGGTTTCTCAGTTTATTACAGTCTCCCGTCACTTTGATATTATTAACTTCCCTCTCGACGAAAAATTGGGGTGCCAAATTTAGCAAGTGAAATTACTTAAAACATTGAATTTGCCTGAGAAACACATCCCCTTGTTTTGATTAGCTAATCGGGATTATTTTTTTTTTCAACCGCTGTTTCAACGCTCCCATCGAACTCAGAATATGTATTTCTAGTCTGCCTTTATTAACAACTACTCCTGGACAATTTTATTTTACGACATCTTATTCCAATGAACCAAGATTGATTCTGGCTTATTTCAACGTTCTCAAATTCCGCTACTTGATCTTACGTTAACATTTTCTCTCTGACCGTTATCAGAACGGATTTCAATTAAATTTCAATCATCCCCCGAAGAAAGAAAGGATAATCATTGCAAGCAAACAATTTATAGGAAGCCTATCCCATATGTTAATCTTAATGGCTACGTGTCGCGCTGACTGCGATATAAACAAAATGTGCTACGACAAAATATCTACAACAAGTTTTCTCCATTGCATTTTCCAATTTAAAAATTGACACTTCATTTGTAAATAATGGATTCAGCTAGTTACAAAAGTTACGAACGTTCTGACGATCACATAAAAAAGTGTGAAAACGCTAGGTACACTGCTGTAAGTGACGAGGGTCAATGGTTCTCCCCATGCTCTTCCTCCATCTAATATTCTAATATTCTGACCCACATGTATAGCCTATAATATGTTCGAAAATGAAAATAAGGCAAAAATAGATATTTTTCAAAACATCAAGGCTAGTTTATTGAAAGTTAATGTTGCATTAAATTTATATTAGCCGTGTGATTTACTTTTTTATATGTTCTGTTTTAAGCAACACACATGTACCGTGTATATCGAATGTAAATGCATGCTGTAGATCGGAGGTGAATGATCTGAGCAGAAAAATGTACGAAGTTTGCAATGGAGTTGAGATTTGCTGAGAAGGCCAGTCATAAATCATGGGCGTTGTATTAATATTGATGCAATGCACGTGGGTGGGTTATAGGTTCACAGTCGCTTCGCGTCACCTTGTGTATCTTTCATATGCCACAACGATAAGACTTCTAAGAACAACAATTTCAAATGCTCCCTACTTTTTAACTTCTGATTGTCATTATCTGACATAACAATTATAAACCGGACTTTTACGAATTAACACGAATCTGAAATGATTACTAAGATTAGAGCACGCTTTCGTCTAGATTGAGATGCGTAAGAATATAGATATGGTAGTTGAACAGTCAAGATGGTTAATTACTGGTTATGATATACACTATGATATTTGTAACCCAAATGGCCCCAAATTATCCGTTATATTCCCTAAGTTCAGAATTTCAACACATGTATGTCTGGCACTAAATACGCTGTTACACTGACATGGAAAGGACTTGCGGAATATATAAAAAGACTAGTAATGTATATAACGTTGGAAAATGGGAATATATACAATGCTGAGAATATATACAAAGTTAGGAATATACACAAATTTCGGAATATATACAAACTTGGAAATATTTAGAGATTTTGGGAATATATATAAAATTAAGAATAAGTATCATTACTGAAAGTAAAGACAGCCATAATGCAGTTATTGGTATTCAAAGTAAAGTCAACCATAATGCAAGTATTTTTATTGAAGGTAAAGTCAACCACAATGCAAGTATTATTATTGAAGGTAAAGTCAACCCCAAGGCAAGTATTATTATTGAAGGTAAAGTCAACCATAATGCAAGTATTATTATTGAAGGTAACGTCAACCATAATGCAAGTATTATTATTGAAGGTAACGTCAACCATAATGCAAGTATTATTTTTATTGAAGGTAACGTCAACCATAATGCAAGTATTATTATTGAAGGTAAAGTCAACCATAATGCAAGTATTATTATTGAAGGTACCGTCAACCATAATGCAAGTATTATTATTGAAGGTAACGTCAACCATAATGCAAGTATTATTATTACTGAAGGTAACGTCAACCATAATGCAAGTATTATTTTTGAAGGTAACGTCAACCATAATGCAAGTATTATTATTGAAGATAACGTCAACCATAATGCAGTTATTTGGTGTTCAAAGTAAAGTCAACCATAATGCAAGTATTATTATTGAAGGTAACGTCAACCACAATGCAAGTATTATTATTGAAGGTAAAGTCAACCCCAAGGCAAGTATTATTATTGAAGGTAAAGTCAACCATAATGCAAGTATTATTATTGAAGGTAACGTCAACCATAATGCAAGTATTATTATTGAAGGTAACGTCAACCATAATGCAAGTATTATTATTATTGAAGGTAACGTCAACCATAATGCAAGTATTATTATTGAAGGTAACGTCAACCATAATGTAAGTATTATTATTGAAGATAACGTCAACCATAATGCAAGTATTATTATTGAAGGTAACGTCAACCATAATGCAGGTATTATTATTGAAGGTAACGTCAACCATAACGCAGTTATTGGTGTTCAAAGTAAAGTCAACCATAATGCAAGTATTATTATTGAAGGTAACGTCAACCATACTGTAAGTATTCTTATTGAAGGTAAAGTCAACCATAATCCAAGTATTAGTATTCAAAGTAAAGTAATTTCGCTTAATTTCTTTCTATTTCACATCATCTTCCATGTGCCGGTATGTCAAATAAATGTAAATATTGACCGAACCAGGACGAACAACTTGTTTATGCAAACAATATTAATAACAAAGAAATATATACATCATCAATTAAATACATTACGATGGCAATGAAGACATATGAATTGCAATGACATGGTACGTAGAGAAGAATAATTAAAAATAAAGAGTTACATTGTGACCCTCTCTTCCTTGAGGAGGGCACCAGGAGCAGCCCCTCCCACTCGGAGGGAGGTGCCGAATGACGGGCTGACCCTACTTTACAATAGTCAGATACCTACCTCCCACATTGAGAAAGACACGAAAACTTAAAAGGTTAATAATACAAACATGCAAATATGTACTTGCATAAGTAAACATAATTTATCATCAATTTAGGCAATAAGAAACAACATGGCAAATCAGAGACAATGTGCCCAAAGTAAGGATAACGTAGACATACACGTATAACAAGCAGGATAACGTAGACATACACGTATAACACGCAGGATAACGTAGACATACACGTATAACACGCAGGATAACTTAGACATACACGTATAACACGCAGGATAACGTAGACATACACGTGTATAACACGCAGGTTCTTTTTTATTTATTTTTTCTTTAATACTCTATCACTCACATTATGAGTAACACATGACATCAGAAATACCGAAAAAAGAGTAACAGTAAGCGAATGACTATAGATGGATGTGATAATAATCCCCACTATGGTGATCGTATCTTGGATGGCGCCCCTCCATCTTGCTCTCAGGCCAGCTGGTGCAAGCCCCAACTCATTTGTTATTCTTTTTAAAGTTGAGTCTCTTAATAAGTATTTCACAGACTGAAAAAGATCTGATCTGTTATCTATTACAGCCAGTCCAGACAAATATATGGGATATAGCAAAACTAAATCAATACAACAAATACACATATAGGATGCGCTCGACAAGAATAGAACCCTGACTTGGATCACCAGCAATAAATATGGCTAGGAATACAGCCGGAAGGCGAAATATCGGAAGGATAAAAAAGGCACTGCATGTCATCGCCTTTAAACCAGGAAGCAGAACGAACAGGATCCTGAGAAGAAGAAAAAAACAATCAAAAATTACGCTTCCATCGAAAATGAAAGAAATGAAATCTAGCCAGAATTGGACATAAATGTTTGCTCAAATTTTGTTATACTTCAAAATGCAACAAACTTTGGGGAAAACAAACTGATATAAATAAAAACCATTTAAAATTTCTGAACCAAACGGGGTCATGAGCTAAACATGATAATGTTTGTCCATCGATGTCGATGAGGACCATTCAATGTCATCGATTCATTGAGGGTGGGTCCGGAGATGGCTGATGATTACATTTTAAAAAGATATGGATTGAATTTCTTAGTTTTTTTTCTTCTTCTAAATACCCAGGATGCCGTTCAATCTAAACTCGGGGTCTGGAATTATTTTTGTCTTTGACCTGGTCGGGCTCTTGAACGATGGTATATCACGCATCTGGCTGTATCGTTCTCTTTAGTTAATTTTGGTGTTCCTTGACTTAGATTTCAAGAGTGTGTCTGATTCCAAAATAATGAAGATGGCTTGTATTGACTGTTAATTTAATGCAATTGCTGCATCGTTTAAAATATGAAAACTGAGGCAAATCCTCTCAACAAAAACTTTTTCTATTTTTACCATATGGCGTTATCTATTAATGATATCATTTATTTAAAAAGATGCAAACAACATTGATGAAAGATGTTACCCTGATTTTAAGCAATTTAGTAAGTTAATAATCAGAAGAAAAAAAAAACCTTCTTATAACTAATACAAGATTTTATGATAAATAGCACGTTAAACCTTTGCCTGTGTGTGTGTGTGTGTGTGTGTGTGTGTGTGTGTTCTTTGTTGGCTTTTTTATTTGACCTTGTCCAAAAGCAAGTTCATTACGTTCCTGGCTAGTGACATTTAGTTGCACACACCTGAACCTGAATGCAGTATAACTAGATAAATCTCTCATAACAATTTAGATCATGATGTTCTGGTGAACATATTTATAGTCTTCATTCTGACCCCTCAAAGGACTTCTAGAATGGAAAAATGTTAAAATTTGTAACGCAATTTATAATGATGTAAAGGCATGTGTTAATCAGTTTTATTACTGTCATGAGGATAACGCCAAGGTTGTTTTCTCGCCTTTATTCTTTTCTGAAAGGAAACAGGGGAGTTTCCGTAGAAACCTTATAACTATCTTTATTATTGTGCTACGATTTAAATATATTTACTGACATTGCCCACCAGATTAAAAAAATACTGAATAGACTGCTTAACGTGGAAATTAAATGTGAATAATGTTGTATATTTAGCTATTTCAAAAGTTATGTCAACTGATAGAATGGTCTTATACTGAATATTTTCTTCAAGCAACTCATGGTATATTTTACCAAAAAGTTCGTCTTTTAAGGCTATGCAAAGTTTGAAGCAAAGTTTTTCCAAATTTGGCAAAATACCTGTAACTGCATTGCTTTGTCTGTTTGACTCAAGCATTATTAACTATCGGGGTAAAGTTATATGATTGTATGATGCCAGTGGTGTTGAAAATGTTCATTTGTAATTTTGTAAATATTGTTTCTAGCATATCTAAGTGCAACAAATAAACGTATTTTGAAATGACGGATTAGAATTCCAAAGTGCTAGAAGTCACATTTCCTAAACAATGCTTCATTTTTCAAATAAGATTGGGAGAAAATATGAATTGCTGGGCAAGCAATGTTAAAGAGCATTAATGTTCGTGTGTATTTGACAATGTTGTATATAGTCAGTGGATGAATGAAGAAATACATCTCTTAGTCACGGATGTGAAGATATTTTAGATAAAATCTTCAGCTGAAGTTAAGTCATAGAAAAACTGCATTCTGTTTTTTTTTTTTTGTTAACAGAATTAAATTGTCGTAGATATAGTGAATTGTCAGGAAGTGAGGTTTGTTGAATAGTCACTGATGAGAGCGGGTAACTTTCAAATCATACGTAATATGTCAAGAGGTTAAATTATTTGTTATGAAGATATACTGCCTCAAATTTGTAATGTTAATATCGAAAATGAATTTCATTTTATTACTGCTTGTCCTGTATATAGAGCAATACGAGGAAAATATGAACCGGCATTTATATATAATAATGCAAATTTAGAAACATTTTAAATTTTTATACAAGATAATACAAGCACAATTTTTAAATGCCTAATTGGGCAATGCTTTTTATAAAAGCCTTAACGATTAGGAAAACCGTTTTATCACAAAATATATGCGTACTTCATGCAGGCTTTAGTTTTACCTATAGCTTAAACTGTGTGGTTTATATGTGATATATATATATATATATATATATATATATATATATATATATATATATATATATATATATATATATATATATATATATATATATATATATATATATATATATATATATATGCTTCACCCAATCACCCAATTAGAAGAACGAAAGCTATATATATGCTTCACCCAATCACCCAATTAGAAGAACGAAAATACAGCAGTGATTAACTGCATGTAAAACATCTCCAATAGACACGATGTTCTTCTAATACTAACATAAGCACCTTTTTGTATGCATGATGTAAAACTAGGGGAAGAATATTATCCAGTGCGTTCCGTGTAACCAATGTGTTGAGGCAGGGAGATGTTCTTTCCCTTTTCTTATTTAATATATAAATAGTATAAACGAGTTAAATCTTAAACTGTATCAGTGTCACGTGGGGTTACGTCTGCCACCAAATGTGTCGTTTCTTAACAATTTAAGTTTTGCTGATGATATATCATTTATAATTCCTTCTATCGCAGGTTTAAGGAAATTATTAAAAGGTCATCAAAAGAACCCTTCAGCCGACGGTATCTCCACAGTCGCGAAAATGTCGATAAGTGTATAAAATGTACTCTGATGAAGGCAGCTAAAATTTGCTGTAGACTTTTGCGAGTTTTATCTGATGAAGGCAGCTAAAATTTGCTGTAGACTTTTGCGAGTTTTATTGAATTGGTGATATCAGCCCGAAGCGGCCAATCAATATTATCACGGCTGATGAACTGAATTAATTATAGACCTAGTAACAGTAAGTTTGTCATCAAACGTGTGATATACCAGAGAACAGCCATTCCATGTGTATTTGAGGGAAATGGTGTATTTGTACAAACACGGACCGGCAATGTAAAATTGCTTATTTATGAGTCCATTTAACTTGTGTGCTCTAGATCTTGTAGAAGCAGTGTTCACATTTGCAAGTCTTGATTTGTATTGGATGCGGTGGCCAGCCGCCGTATCGAATGAAATGTACAGACCCGAAGCACCCACATATTTTAAATATCTGCCAGATGTAGATAGGGTTAACACATATGAACCTTGGCCAGCGAATATGCTTCTTGAGAATTGATCAGTTTGGAAAAAATATATTTAATTTGTAAGATATCGTGTCAATCGTACAGACAAATAATCAGATTAAAAAATCTAAAACACTATCAAAACGTTCTTTGTTTTTCTTCAATATAACGTGCGAGATACATATATAGTACAGACAGTGGCAATTCCAGGCTGTGTGTTTTGTTAACAAAAGATCTCGGTAACACCTCGTGTCTCAGCATGGTGCGGAATTCAAAGCAAATGTTTTCAAACAGATGTAAGTGCATAAAATTCCACGGCTCATATCCTTTTCTCTACACAAAAGCTATCATCTCTGTTTCATCTATACTGATAAATAAAGCACCAAGATCGCTAATACCTTTATGAGCTTTCAAATCTGGGTTTATTCTGTTTGTTGAACGAATGGTTCCAAGCAAATAGCGTAAGGTCAGGAGCTAGCAGCCGATCTGGGTCTGTATTGTTCATGTTGTAAAAAGCGATATACTTAAATTCAAGAGACATGCCAAAAATATTTCAATGCCATTCATAATTATACATCCACAAACCAATGACGTTTGCTAGAATCAACGTGTCTCCTTGTTTATCTGTCCGTCATAATTTTGTTTACCTAATATCACATGAAACCATTTTTGGATTTAAATAAACGTTTATGCTTTTGTGTAATGACTATATATTGTATCCAGTATTTCTCATCATCATTTTAGTAATTAAAATCATTGTTTGCAATTCCCTTCTTGCGTCTGTCTTGTTGACACCTTCTTTTCCAGTCGTGTCTGCGCAATCATACACAATGCTAGACGTCACTATCAACTGTCACATGGCAGACATCGTAGCTGTATGACTGAACAACTGTTAAACCTACGTTAAAAATCACACACACACACACACACACACACACACACACACACATTATAATTTATTCCTGTAGACATATCAAAGAAGTTAAGGTAGCTTAATTGAATAAGATTGGACTAGCTAATAATTAGATATACTTTTGTATCGCCAGAACTCATAAATATTTGATTTCTTTACAATCGTATTAATCTCATTGTTTATTGTCCAGGAAAATCGGCATGCGTGATTGGTAGAGTTTCGTATAGTCGATAGTCAGAAGTCATCCAATAAAAGCTAATCAAGTAATATAACTGGAATTGAACATGTGCGGGTGTCATGCCATTAGTAAATACCCATCCATTTCTCCTTTCCTTTCAATTTTGTCTCCTTCTTTCAATCTTTTGATATGTATGGGAGATCTCGAAATGGATGTTAAGAAGAATGGAACCACAAGAAGGAAGGTTTACAAAGCAGTTTGATTTACCACCCTAAGTCAGTCAGCGATCAGGAATTTGCAGTCCGATTTACCACCCTAAGTCAGTCAGCGATCAGGGATTTAAGCTCCCTACCACCACCACCTATTTGTTGATACCTTATTTTGCCATTGTAAAAGCCCATATCTGCTACCTACAGCTTATTCATTTGTGTAGGGTTAAATTTAACAAAATAAAAGTTTCCCTGGGTTTTTCACCGGTTATACTGACTTTTCTTAAACTAAACTTGTATATGTTAGCCGTTGTTGAAAGAACTTTTAATTCCCCTTACTTTCCTATATGATTCATTGGTTTAGTATGGGTTATAGAGTATATAATTTAGTAGGGGTTATAGAGTATATAGTTTAGTATGGGTTATAGAGTATATAATTTAGTATGGGTTATAGAGTATATAATTTAGTATGGGATATAGAGTATATAGTTTAGTATGGGTTATAGAGTATATAATTTAGTAGGGGTTATAGAGTATATAATTTAGTAGGGGTTATAGAGTATATAATTTAGTATGGGTTATAGAGTATATAATTTAGTATGGGATATAGAGTATATAGTTTAGTAGGGTTTATAGAGTATATAATTTAGTATGGGTTATAGAGTATATAGTTTAGTAGGGGTTATAGAGTATATAATTTAGTAGGGGTTATAGAGCATATAATTTAGTATGGGTTATAGTGTATATAGTTTAGTATGGGTTATAGAGTATATATTTTAGTAGGGATTATAGAGTATATAGTTTAGTAGGGGTTATAGAGTATATAATTTAGTAGGGGTTATAGAGTATATAATTTAGTAGGGGTTATAGAGTATATAATTTAGTATGGGTTATAGAGTATATAGTTTAGTAGGGATTATAGAGTATATAGTTTAGTAGGGGTTATAGAGTATATAATTTAGTATGGGTTATAGAGTATATAGTTTAGTAGGGGTTATAGAGTATATAATTTAGTCTGGGTTATAGAGTATATAGTTTAGTAGGGGTTACAGAGTATATAGTTTAGTAGGGGTTATAGAGTATATAATTTAGTATGGGTCATAGAGTAGATAGTTTAGTAGGGATTATAGAGTATATAGTTTAGTAGGGGTTATAGAGTATATAATTTAGTATGGGTTATAGAGTATATAGTTTAGTAGGGGTTATAGAGTATATAGTTTAGTAGGGGTTATAGAGTATATAGTTTAGTAGGGGTTATAGAGTATATAGTTTCGTAGGGGTTATAGAGTATATAGTTTAGTAGGGGTTATAGAGTATATAGTTTCGTAGGGGTTATAGAGTATATAGTTTAGTAGGGGTTATAGAGTTTATAATTTAGTAGGGGTTATAGAGTTTATAATTTAGTATGGGTAATAGAGTATATAAGTTAGTGTGGTTTATAGAGTATATAATTTAGTATGGGTTAATAGAGTATATAGTTTAGTAGGGGTTATAGATTATATAGATTAGAAGGGGTTATAGAGTATATAGTTTAGTAGGGGTTATAGAGTATATAGTTTAGTAGGGGTTATAGAGTATATAGTTTAGTATGGGTTATAGAGTATATAGATTAGTAGGGTTTATAGAGTATATAGTTTAGTAGGGGTTATAGAGTATATAGTTTAGTAGGGGTTATAGAGTATATAGTTTAGTAGGGTTTATAGAATATATAGTTTATTATGGGTTATATAGTATATAGTTTAGTAGGGGTTATAGAGTTTATAGTTTAGTAGGGGTTATAGAGTATATAATTTAGTATGGGTAATAGAGTATATAATTTAGTATGGTTTATAGAGTATATAGTTTAGTAGGGGTTATAGAGTATATAGTTTAGTAGGGGTTATAGAGTATATAGTTTAGTATGGGTTATAGAGTATATAGTTTAGTAGGGGTTATAGAGTATATAGTTTAGTAGGGGTTATAGAGTTTATAGATTAGTAGGGGTTATAGAGCATATAGTTTAGTTTTTCCTTACTTTTTTAAATGTTAATTAAAGTGCTTCTCAGGCTTTAAGAACATGATAACCGTCATGTTGGTTAGCTCTGTGCTTAGAAGAATGTTCAACCACAATACAATCGTGTAACATAAAGACATGGGTCATGAGATGGGGGGGGGTCATTTCACGTCCACCCACCCCACCCCGAAATCATATATATATATATATATATATATATATATATATATATATATATATATATATATATATATATATATATATATATATATATATAAAGCGGAAGATATGTCACAAGATTCTGTTCAAAACGCTTAGTAAATATTAGCTTTGGTTTCAGACTGCTTACGCACAGAATCACTCAACTAACTCTCCTGGCCGCGACTAACTGCCCTTCTACCCCCGCAGAACAAATCCTGCGGGCGCCTATGCATAGCAATAAACTAACATTCTCTCCATTGTGCATGTTGCAAATGCAAACAACAACAACCCTACACCTGTCATTCTCTCACAAATTCAAAACATATGTTGAGCGCACCAACACTAGCTCAATTTTTGAAGTGGTTGGTATATTCAATTAACACTAACTTAAATTGCAGATCGCGTTATAACCAGGAGAGAATATAAGAAAAATGAAAACAGGACCTCAAAGTGTTGTTTAAATTTAAATCTTGACGAAGTATGGAAAACAACTCAGTGACCTTTGATATGTAAATGATGCACATTCTATGTAAGCTGCCAAACTGTGCATTGCTGCCAAATTGTGTACAAAGTGTGTACGCTGCTAAACTATGTACGTTGCCAAATTGTGAAAAAGTGTGTACTCTGTGCTACCAAATTGTGTACGCAGCCAAATTGTGGACAAATTGTGTACGCTGCCAAATTGTGTACGCTACCAGATTGAGTATGTTACCAAATTGTTAAAGTGTTACGTTTAAACGCCAAAAAAGCCAAAATATGCAGCATGCACCAATAATACCGGTTCAATAACAAAGAATGCCGCTGTTTCCTTCGTGTATGGCGGGTGAGTGTGGGTAGAGTGGTGGGTCCGTTTCTTCTATGGCAGCATATACACCGGATCGTCTTAAGGTACCGCATTTTGCAAAAGAACGATATGTTACCAATCTACATTTAGAAGTTTGTTACCAATCTACATTTAGAAGGTGAAAACTATTCACAACTGTAGAAGTTGAAATGCATTAAAAAAATTTTTTTTAGAAATTGCCGAGGTGGTCCGAATAGATTCCGATTCTTTAATTGAGGACTAATTTCAAGTGAAAAAACCTCCGTGAACTTACCCTCAGTTACTTCTTCTACATGCAGCTGAGACATATTTGCAGAAATAGCCGAGGTTGTATGAATGGGAAAACAGCAATCGAACTCCCTTGCCTTTTACATCCATGATAAACTGAAATTGCAAATGCGTCAAATTATTCATTTATGTGCGATTCTCGGTCAATCCTACAATCACATTCAGAACATATTATGATATTTCTCGGTAAAAACGAAAAGAGATGCAATACATAGCATATCGGAGCTGTGGCCACCGAATTTTGTATTAAAATAATAATTAGAACCACCTCGGTTATTTACAAAACAAGGATTGGATGTATATCGGGGTGGAAATTTTTGTTGTAATACATTTGAACATACATCACAATTAATTTTACTATATGTTCTCTACATATATTTTTTAGTACTGACCTTTCAACTGTGTGACAAATACAAATCATATGTTAATCTAAAATACCTTCAAAGATGACTTCACGGTGGAATTCTTGTCAAGGGTTGACCGGCATTTTTTTGAGTGGCTGCACTGTAAACAGAACAGCATGTACACAGAACACTGATTTCACTTCCGGATCATCACTAAAGCCTAATTACACAGTGTGCACTGTCGCCAAAATACATACAGACAGCCACTCTGAGAGCTCCTATTCTCAAGAATAAACAATTACCTTTAAATACATACCAAAAATGCATTAATATAACTCTTCTATCACCACCAAAATGAGAGAGAATTTTTTTTTTCTAAAAATAGACTAGAACTACAGGAAATAATAATTGTGAAGGTTAAGAAGTAAGGTCAACCTGTGTTTACAGATAAAGTATAGGTCATAGAGATTTTTCTAGAATAATCTCCCAATTAATGAATTTTAAACCCAAAATGACAAATTTGGATCTGACATTAACAAATAAATAATTTAAATCAAATATACGTAACAAGAAATGGAAGATTTCAGCGACTGAACTTACAATTACGAGACTAGTAAGTTACGTGTCCCACATAAAAGGATTATTACCTGTAATATATGATTTAAAAAATGGCACATGTGTTGTTGCTGTTTTAATAGAAACTCCTCTGTACAATATGTAACTATGTATTATTACATTTCTTAAACAGCAGTTTAATCTGAATTATGTTTGCAAGCGATGCATAAATCGTGCACTGATTAGTATCGATTGTAAACCGAAATTTTGGAACAACCGAAAATTAGATATTGAACTAAACTGTAAGCTTGCTCAAAAAATAATGACGTTTGAATGTAGAAATAAGTAAGGCTTTGTACACCTTTTAATATGCATAATATGGACCTTGAATTCTTTTAAATATTCATAATATGGATTTTGTAAATCTTTAAATAGGCATATTATGAACTTTGTATACCTTTAAATGTGTATAATATATGCTTTCTATACCTGGCATTATTCATGTTAGGGATTTTCCATACCTTTAAATGTTTGGAATAAATATGGTCAATTACCTACCAGTACAAGAATGAAGATGACTCGTAAGGGAGTATACATGTCGAAATGTGGCTGTCATTCATATGTAACTTCAAATAGCGTGCTGAATAATAAAACAAAGAAATGTAATGAAGGTTGCAGGATGAACGTCAAGTAACGTCAACGTATGACACTTAAGAATCCTTAACTATACAACAGAACCCAACTATCAGCTAATATTTGCGAGGGAAAAATGTCGCTTTACGACTCGGTCATGACTAACGGCATTTGGCTGTCCTTCAGTTTGGACAGAATGTAGGTAACTCTGAGAATAAAAAAGTGAAATATAACAATGTGTGAATGTCCAAGCTCACGTGCTTAAGAAATAAGGCCGATATGTCAAAAATATCATGTGATTACCAAACAAATCCTATACGTCCTAACTCACGTGCTAACGGAAAAAGGCCCGATATGACCTAACTCAAGTGCTTCCGAAATAAGGCCGATATGTCCTAACTCACGTGCTTACCAAATAAGGCAGATATGTACTAACTCACGTGATTACCAAATAAGGCTGATATGTCCTAACTCACGTGATTACCAAATAAGGCTGATATGTCCTAACTCACGTGATTACGAGAAAAGGCCCGATATGACCTAGCTCACGAGATTAAGAAACACTGCCGATATGAGCTCACATGATTACAGATATCCTAATACATACATTTTGCATTCACGTTTTGGGAAACTAAACTCCAAAATGTATCGATCGGTACAAAAAAGAGTGTGCGAGTAGGAATACTGACAGCTTAAATTACTTTATAATAAGAAGTACGCTATATAGGAGTACTGCGTAGTTCTTAGTAATGTATTGTTATGAGCCAGAAGCGTAGCGAGGGGGGGTAGGGGGTACATATGTCAGGAGTACTGTGTCCTTGTGTGGACTATATTTACCACCTGTACTGTATAGTCGGGAGTACTTCATTGTTAGGATTGCTTTAAAGGATCATACATGGTTTGTACTCCGCAAGAAAATCCAGAGGTGGTGACGTTTTGTGATGGATGGTGGGGTGTCAAATTTTCTTTTTTAATGTTCTGGTTTGCTCAAAGAACACGTGCCTCATGATGAGTATCTACAGCTGAAATCACAAAAGGCGTGCGTCCAGTCAGCTGGATTAGTGATTTCTAAATGTTTATCTGTCTTTTCTTATTCTTTAATAATAGTTGCAAGAACAACATCAGCATCAAGTTCTCAGCACAAATGTAGTTTAATATGTTTATGGAAATTGCCTCATGAAGATTTTGAAAGACAAGACAATTTAATTGCCTATCATTTTCTGAACCGTCTTTGACGTCCTTCGAGCACAGAGGCTGTTTCTTTTATACTGTTTATTTCTAGTACAGAACTAGATTGTTCAGATCAGATCTTCTGTTCGAAACCGATTTTGTTCTTGATCTTGTAACTTAACATGATTTGTTGTCATGATCTTGTTATACGATATTGATCTTGTAACATTATTTTTTTTTACATGATCGTGTAACACGATCTTGATCTTATCTTGTAAATTGGCGTTTTTATTACTTTAATCTCGATAAAACATCTGCTTTGCTCTGTTGTCTGCGTCTTCTTCCGCCAGGAAAATCTTCTCGTCAGATCCTCATCAGCTATGTTTGTGATATTGGCCGCAGGCGATGGAACTGAACTAGTTTAACTGAAGTATGTGAAGGAGCCAATTTATCAGTCACCGGATCGATCTTGCCTTCTGTTAAGCATTCAATTTAATGTAATTAGCACAATGGTGTAGATAAATTAGTAATTACGTTTGAAAGCGGGACATATGGTCAGGTTTGGACGTCGACTCATATCTTTATGAAATCTTTATGTCAAACTGTTTGCCTTATGTTCGATTGTTCAGGTGACTTGCTGGGGGGCGGGGGGGAGGGGGCGCCAAAATACTCAGTTTATAATGCATCGTACATGTGGGTGATAACAAAAAATAAGACGAAAATGTTGATAATAATAAGAAGCGAGAAGGTGATAATAATTACACTGATATCGACAATAATTGCCAGATTCTTGCAGAGAAGCTTGTCCCGGCGTTTTCCCAGGGTTATTCATATCCTTGTCAAACTACAGACAACCAATCGTTCCCCATAGCTCCACACTCCCCACCCCCAGGCCACACACACCATTCCCAGGAGAGTACCAATAGTGAAGCTATTTCTATATCTGCTGGTTACATCTTAAACTGAAAACTTTTATCTTGATCGGTTGAATATGTTTTTTATATTTGTTTACAGGTACACACACTCACACAGTCGCCATTAAAAAGTACCGTATATTTTTTTCAGAAGCGTCGATCTTGTTTGTTTGTTTGTTTTAGGGTTTAACGCCATTTTTCAGCACACTATAGACTATACATGGCGGACAGTATTATTGGTGGAGGAAGAACCCGAGGAAAACCCCCGGATAGAACCACCGACCCACGAGAAGCTACTAGCAAGCTTTCTCACATAATTACATCAGCCGAATATTAGACTTAAACCCACGCAGACAGAGGTGAGACGGCAGTGATCCGTAACGGAAAGCGCTTTAGACCACCCGGTCACTCGGGGACCCTAGCGTCGATCTTAAATAGTACAGTAAAACCTGTCTTGTGAGACCACGTCTTTGAAAGACCACCTGTCTTGAGAGACAATGTTCTCCTTGCACTGATTTATTAGTTATATAATGCTATGACCTGTACTGAGAGACCTTTATTTTGGACATAAGGGGCGGTCTTTCAAGACAGGTTCTATTGTAAAGGAATTTTAAATGTGAGGGGGATTTAATATAGAAACCTCAAGTGAAATATAAAAAGAGAATATTTTCTAAACACGGCCATAAAAGCGTGTGTGTGTGTGTGTATATATATATATATATATATATATATATAAATATATATATATATATATATATATATATATATATATATATATATATATATATATATATATATATATATATATATATATATATATATATATATATATATATATATATATATATATGAATCGTGTAAACATGAATGCATGTATTGTATGCCTTGTCTGCCTTTTTATGTCTTTCATCTATATTTTCTCACGCATACATTTATATTAAATTCGTAAGTTTATGAATGGTATATACCTGTCTCTTCTAATCACGTGGTTTTTCGTATTAAGACGTATATACTCAGTTTGATATCGCAATTGCATGTCTTGGCTCGCTTTTTATGTGTCTTTCATCTACATTTTCTCATGCATGTATTTTCATTTCAATTGCCATCCAGAAATTTTGTGTTGTGTTATAACAAAGTTTTGTGTTGTGTTAAACAAAGTTTTGTGTTGTGTTATAACAAAGACGAATTGAAATGACAGAGCATGCTTAACTGGTTTTGGATGTGTATATATTTATTCATTTATTTTAATGTTTCACTAGAAAATGTTCCAGTGATGTGTAAAATAAAAAAAGAGTACGTAGATGAGCGGATATAATTTATGTATATGTGTGTGTGCTTGTTCGTGTGTGTGTGCGTGTGTGTGTGTGCGTGCGTGTCAGAGAGAGAGAGAGAGAGAGAGAGAGAGAGAGAGAGAGAGAGAGAGAGAAAGAGAGAGAGGGGTGGGTGGGTGGGACAGCTGAATATATGATAGTTATATTTTACTAAAGTGTTTTAATCGTGACAATGCCTCTAATGCAATGCTCTTTCAATATATATATATATATATATATATATATATATATATATATATATATATATATATATATATATATATATATATATATATATATATATATATATATATATAATTAAGCAAATATTTATTGGTAACGCTCAGCATTAAGAGGTTAGTGTTAGGACTGGTCGGCCTGGTGTCAGGATAATGTGACTGGGTGGGACATCATGCTACATGTCTGCGGTATGATGTCCCAGTGCTAGACATCACTATATACTGCCTCACAACAGACATCGTAGCGACATGACTGAAAAAATTGTTAAATCTACGATTAAAATTCCTAATCAAACAAACAAACAAAACGTACTGCTCGGTTATCTTATGACTAATAAAAGGAAGCCTTGATAGATTATTGCACGTTGGTCTATTAGTATGGAATTTTGGTCTATATTATATTAGCATGGACCTTTGGTATATATTATATCAGCATGGAATTTTAGTCTATATTATATTAGCATGGAATTTTGGTCTATATTATATTAGCATGGACCTTTGGTATATATTATATCAGCATGGAATTTTAGTCTATATTATATTAGCATGGAATTTTGGTCTATATTATATTAGCATGGAATTTTAGTCTATATTATATTAGCATGGAATTTTGGTCTAGATTATATTAGCATGGAATTTTGGTCTATATTATATTAGCATGGAATTTTAGTCTATATTATATTAGCATGGAATTTTGGTCTATATTATATTAGCATAGAATTTTGGTCTATATTATATTAGCATGGAATTTTAGTCTATATTATCTTAGCATGGAATTTGGGTTTATATTATATTAGCATGGAATTTTGGTCTATATTATATTAGCATAGAATTTTGGTCTATATTATATTAGCATGGAATTTTGGTCTATATTATATTAGCATGGAATTTTGGTCTATATTATATTAGCATGGAATTTTAGTCTATATTATATTAGCATGGAATTTGGGTTTATATTTTATTAGCATGGAACTTTGGTATATATTATATTAGCACAGAACTTTGGTATATATTATATTAGCATGGAATTTTAGTCTATATTATATTAGCATGGAATTTTGGTCTATATTATATTAGCATGGAATTTTAGTCTATATTATATTAGCATGGAATTTTGGTCTATATTATATTAGCATGGAATTTTGGTCTATATTATATTAGCATAGAACTTTGGTATATATTATATTAGCATGGAACTTTAAATATTTTATTATAAGTATGGGACTTTGGTCTAGATTGTATTAAAAGTATGGGACTTTGGTCTAGCGTTTATTAAAATTATGGGACTTTGGTCTAGATTTTATTAAAATTATGGGACTTTGGTCTAGATTTTATTAAAATTATGATACTTTGGTTTAGATTGTATTAAAATTATGGGACTTTGGTCTAGATTTTATTAAAAGTATGGGTCTTTGGTCTAGATTGTATTAAAAGTATGGGACTTTGGTCTAGATTTTATTAAACTTATGGGACTTTGGTCTTGATTTTATTAAAATTATGGGACTTTGGTCTAGTTTTTATTAAAATTATGGGCCTTTGGTCTAGATTGTATTAAAAGTATGGGACGTTGTCTAGAGTATATCATGATTACAGGACTTTAGTATAGATGTCTGTTTAAGTCTATATATATATATATATATATATATATATATATATATATAGTGTGTGTGTGTGTGTGTGTGTGTGTGTAGGGGCTCTGTAATCAGGAACGGAACAATCCCAAAATAAATTAAGGTAATACTATTAATGTTTATCTTTTGTTCACACATAGCTTCTTGAAATTTGTCTTCATGTGTGTAGACAAAAGAATGTATTCGCATTTTACAGGATCGACATTCAGGAATAGTCTAAAATTTCAAATACAATTAGGACAGAAATGAGTATAAAATTTCAATGTATTCATGTAGTAAGTATGCTTCCGTGATTTCGATTATTTATCATTTCTTTTTTATATCACATTACAAAATAATAGTATTTTCTATACAGAAGATATGAATTTTGTTACTGGATATGTACTGAACACTGACAATTGATTCAATTTAGACATACATGTTTAAGTGTACATGTGTGTTACCTCCACACAAATCCCCCTAATTAAAACTAGAGAAAAGTCAAACACACAATCTTTTTTTAAATATCATGGTCTTGATTGAATAGCACATGTACTCCAATAGTTTTGTCATTTGTCGTTATTGTTGTCGTTGTTGTTCTTCTTCAAATTAAGGTGAATTCACTTGTATGAAAGTACGATTTGTAAGTACCATTGGGTTTGCCTTGATTAAGTTTGATTGGTATAATTTGTAAGTATCATTAGATTTGCCTTGTTTTTAAGTTTGATTGGTATAATTTGTAAGTACCATTAGATTTGCCTTGTTTTAAGTTTGATTGGTATAATTTGTAAGTACCATTGGGTTTGCCTTGTTTTTAAGTTTGATTGGTATAATTTGTAAGTACCATTAGGTTTGCCTTGTTTTTAAGTTTGACTGGTATACTTGTTCCCTTTGCGTCAAAGAGAACATCACGTATTTTAAATTAAGAGTTGCCAGTCTACTTGTTCATATTTTAATATATGTTGATTACTATTGTCGTCTCTCTCTCTCTCTCTCTCTCTCTCTCTCTCTCTCTCTCTCTCTCTCTCTCTCTCTCTCACATCACAGTTCTATAAGTATTCTAATTTACTACCATCCAAACACTTAACATTTTCAGCCAAATTAATTTTTAATTTATTCGTTCCATTCGTTTCGTCTTATTGTCGAAAATTTACTTTGCAAACATATAATTTATACATTGTACATGAGTAGTGAATATTTTGCCCCGCAAAACATCACTGCTTCATATTAATTAAAAATATCAATCATGGATCGTTTGATGAATATATTAAATACATACAAACATCGCGAACAATTATATTGCAGAGACCAAATTCGAGACAAGAAAATGTATCTGCACTCGAAAGATACTTGCAAAACATAATAATACTATTATCAATGGGTATTTAAAAAGGTAAATACACTTTTATTGCTAAAAATCGAAATCGAATTTGTTTTATCGGCTGTTGGTTTAACTGGATTGAGTTGTCTACTCAGTTTCTTTCAAACCCTATGCTAACATCATTATCAATGTATTGACGAGGTTCAACTTTTGTGAAAATAATTTAATGCATGTATTTAAAACAGCAATGAAATAGAGTTTGAAAAGATACCCTTTGAAAAATTAGTTTTCAGTCAGATAATTCAATATGTGTTAAACATGTTGAAAATTGTTTGAGTTGTGTACAATACACACTTCGACGTTATAATTTGAAAAATATAAACTCATTTTCAAACGAGATTTTTGTATTGAACATCTTTTCATGTGCCCATAGAATATACCTGTCCATATTACTATTAAAAACGCGATGGGCCGATATACTATTTTAAAGCGATGAATTGCTGACCCATTTTATTTGCAAGTCTTTTCAACCCTCGGCTATTGACTCCACAAAAATTATTTTTTTATGCTTGAGAGCTGAATAAAAACTGAAAAATCATTTAAGAATTTACAATGGGGTGTCTACACAAAAACTTAATATTATTATAAATGTGAGACGTGTCGCAACTCGATGTGAGGTGTTGTATTGCTCGATTTCGATTTGCATAGTGAACTTTCGTCTTCACCTCGAGTATTGCTAAGACTTACACGGTGGAAAAAAAAATGAATAAGAGAAGTCCAAACATATTTAAAAACTCGACTGACTCAATCCGTCAATTTAAACCCACTCACCGGTGTATTCCACTTACCGAGTAATTCAACGAAATCTAGTCGATTTACTTGTTTGAGGGCGGTAAGCATTATAAATACTTAACGATTAGCGCACTACGCTTTCCCACTTAAAGCCCCAAAGCCATGGCAATTTATTGTTATTAATTCAACACATTTTCAATAGTATATTGCTTAAAGCCCTATCAATTCCCCCACACGAAATTGAATGGATAATTCAATTGTGATCAGAACCACGTGGTTTTAGACAAAAGGTGGACCTGGCAGGGTCGCTAGCTCATAGGCTACTCGGCTTTCCATTGTAGTGACGTCACTGGTAAATATGTGTGCTTTCATTTGAATAACAAAATAATGAGGTGAAAGGAAAAAAGGCCAGAAGATTTCAGACAGACAGTTGGCATTAGGTGAAATGGTCTGTTAGAGAAACGACAGAGAACGAAAGAATCTTTATGTAGCAGTGTTTGCTCGGCAGTTTGACAGATAACCCGCTGTCTTTCAGTTCTCGCATATATAACCACGCTGTATAGATATCTGAGCACACACATCACCTACGTGCGGTTGTCTGTGCAGTGTTCACACTATCCACATACATGTACATACCCCATCGATTAAGAGTCGTCAATTCCGCGTGGTCGCACCATCGTGCATGTGCGGTGTGCATTTTGGGAGGAGTTATTTTCCCCGAGTTTCTGTGCATATGAGAGGTGAAGTTTAAGATGCACGTGGCTACATGTTGAAATAACCACACAAGTACTGCGATATTTTTTCAAACTTTGAAGTTGTATTGTATTTATTTGTGCTCTAATTTTTTTTAACAAAAATATGAAGACAGAGATGGCTTCTCACAACTCGAGCGGATTAAACAGCGAAACAACGATTTCCCTAAGTCAAAGTATGGAAACGGTGAACAGCATCACTTCTGTAGAAGATGAGGTAAGTTGTATATTTTCATTTTTGATTCAGTTGTCCTTTCAAAACATTCCATACAGTTTTACTTTGATCACGTCATTTCAATGTTTTTAATAATAAAATATAACACAAAACAACAGCTTCATCACCCGTTTTTTTTTTCTTCTTCTGATACGAGACATTACTGCCAATGACTTTTTGGGGCTCTATGTTAGTCCATATCCAATCCAGGCTTATCATGAATTAAGCTTATAGGATGAGAAAACAGAAAATACAGCCGCTCGAAAAAGCACGCAGGTTTTGTTTATATTAACAGCATCGGAATTGTGTATTTAGTTCCCGTGGATCGTTTTGATGAGAGATAATGTCGACGGTGATGATCTGGGATGTTGATAATAATCAAACAATGTTGGCATTTATCATACGATACTTCGCAATTCTAATACAGTTCCGATTTTGTTGAAATGTTCATTGGTTTGCTCGAGCGCCCAACAATTTGAGCGGTAATTACGGGGTGACATTCATTTTCACGGATAGCGGGTTAGCAATGGCGTGTTTTAACACCTGGGGTGAAGTATTGACGTATTGAAATTCGAAGTCTTGGATGGCAGAATATGACGCAGCTATTGTGATAGAACGGGTGAGAACAAGAATTGGACATAAAAAGAAATTATATGCATGCATGTGTGCATGGTATCATCTGTGTGGGCGTGTTTGAACAGCACATCAGCATATTACAGGTGCAAATTGTGGTGGTCTACAAAATATACAAATTGCACAGAAACACAGGTAGACAAAGCCTTACTAAATAAACCTAACAACAATTAGAAACCTTAAATTAACCTAAACGTCCTAGTATACAAATAACGATGTCACGTGCAACGTTTCACATAGATTCATTATACGTATTCGCGCTATTCTTTTTTTTATTATTATAAAGGAAATAATGAAATATTGTTTCTATCTGTAAGACAAACCATGTGAAGTCGTAATACAACTGTCCTTTTTTTTCTTTTTAAAGAAAGTATTTCAACTTGATGTGGTATATACTTGTCTTTCATGGTGTCATTGATGGATCTATTCTCTTATATATGTATTGGGGTTTTCTTGTCAGATTGACAATTCATTCTAACTGTTTCATCATGTAGCCTGACACCTGTTCCATTCATACAGGTAAGAACAGTTTCTCGAGGATATAAAACCCCACGAAAATTTAAGCAAGTGTATTTTAAAATGAAGACATTAAGCCCACAAATTTATAACTAATTTAATTATGATTGTTTTGAATGGATTTTAAAAATTCATATATGTAGAAATCAAATTTTAAATTAATACAACAGATTAAAATTTATTTATGGCAGTTATTTAACGAGAGAGAGAGAGAGAGAGAGAATGTACATGGAGCATACAGTATGTATTGATAACTGTCTTACTCACAGTGCAAGAGTCATATTTAAAATTCTTGATTATCACCAGTACAATCTCTTAATAGCTTACCTGGGGTAGTACACATAATCTCTTAAGGTGGAGGTTGTTTAGGTTATCAGAATTTATTAAGAGTGGGTAATATATATATATATACATACATACATACATACATACATACATACATACATACATAGTGCCTTATGATCTTGGGTTATATAAGAAATTGTGATGTACAGCTAATAAATGTAATCACAATCACATTGATATCCCATTTGTCACCTTCAAGCACAGAAAAAATGTAATATGTTTTTTGGTATTTCTATTTTAATTAGAAATGATATATTAATGAAATCTAATAGATTAGTATTTTATAGTGTGTATGCAGGCTATTACAACACCATTAATTGGTAATGAGAAGCTACATTTTGAATAATTTGTAATATTAGCATCCTTTCATTTGTGTATTGTATACCAATATTAGTTAATTTTGTTTTGTTTGTAGAAATTCTCCATCATATTACACTTGTGGTTTTATACAGTTTAGCTTGCTGTATCTTTTATACTTGGATTACATCACACACACACACACTTGATCTAAAGACATTTGTTCATGAAAAATGTTAAACTTCTATTGTTACACACACACACACACACACACACACACACATATATATATATATATATATATATATATATATATATATATATATATATATATATAAGAAAATAAAATATGATTATAAGATAAGACATATAAAGACATATAATCTATGAACTATGTCAATAAAGTTGTTGAAAAGTAATGACATTTAACAGAAATCCTAGTCACATTCAGCTGCCTTTAGAATTTGGTTACCCTGCTGCAATATATTGAAATACTTGAGGTATGTTTAGAATTTGGTTACCCTGCTGCAATATATTGAAATACTTGAGGTATGTTTAGAATTTGGTTACCCTGCTGGAATAAATTGAAATACTTGAGGTATGTTTAGAATTTGGTTACCCTGCTGCAATATATTGAAATACTTGAGGTATGTTTAGAATTTGGTTACCCTGCTGCAATATATTGAAATACTTGAGGTATGTTTAGAATTTGGTTACCCTGCTGGAATAAATTGAAATACTTGAGGTATGTTTAGAATTTGGTTACCCTGCTGGAATAAATTGAAATACTTGAGGTATGTTTAGAATTTGGTTACCCTGCTGGAATAAATTGAAATACTTGAGGTATGTTTAGCATTTGGTTACCCTGCTGGAATAGATTGAAATACTTGAGGTATGTATATAATTTGTTATGTATATAATTTGGTTACCCTGCTGGAATAAATTGAAATACTTGAGGTATGTTTAGAATTTGGTTACCCTGCTGGAATAAATTGAAATACTTGAGGTATGTTTAGAATTTGGTTTCCCTGCTGGAATAGATTGAAATACTTGAGGTATGTTTAGAATTTGGTTACCCTGCTGGAATAGATTGAAATACTTGAGGTATGTATAGAATTTGGTTACAATGCTGGAATAAATTGAAATACTTGAGGTATGTTTAGAATTTGGTTACCCTGCTGCAATAAATTGAAATACTTGAGGTATGTTTAGAATTTGGTTACCCTGCTGGAATAAATTGAAATACTTGAGGTATGTTTAGAATTTGGTTACCATGCTGGAATAGATTGAAATACTTGAGGTATGTTTAGAATTTGGTTACCATGCTGGAATAAATTGAAATACTTGAGGTATGTGTAGAATTTGGTTACCCTGCTGGAGTAAATTTAAATACTTGAGGTATGTTCTCATGTTCTGCTGTGAAACCTTTGAAGCATTTTTTTCATCATTTTGACAAAATGTTGGTGCTGTTAGGATTAAATTTTTATTAATTTTACTAAAAATTTAATTGTTAGGATTAACTTTTTAGTAAAATTAATAAAAATTTAATCCTAACAGTGCCATTGACATGTAGATATTGTCTTAGTGGAGTGTTGACACTTTGGTGTGGGTTACTGATTCTAATACAGGTGTTGTACCTGTGTGAGGAGTTCAGTTCTACAACGTTACCATATACATCTGTATACAGGTAACAAAGTTTACACCTGTACATGAGAGCTTACACAAATATATGCAGGCATGGATCTTATCTATGAGATTTTTATGTCTGATTTCAAGTTTTGACGAGATTGTAAATCAGGGAAAACACTGCATTGAAATATCCATTAAGAAGATTCAAAATATCAAAGGCAATGAAAACATGCCGACATTTCTGTAAAAGACATTTATATGATTTAAAAACAATAGAGTACAGGTATCATTACCATGCTCTTTTTTTTCTCTCTCTCTCTCTCTCTCAACTACCTATGGACAAGAGCTGCAGTGATTTAATTTGTTGTAGTACAAGGGTAGGAGGTTTAATAATAGCATGGTTTGGCAAATAAAGCTCATTGAAATGCTGTTGAAAACTATTGGTTTACTTTGTCCTATGGCATCCAAAATACATAAAATTCACTCTTGTTCTTGCATGTTACAATTGGTGTCTGCTGCACAATGGAGAGAGAGAGAGAGAGAGAGAGAGAGAGAGAGAGAGAGAGAGAGAGAGAGAGAGAGAGAGAGAGAGAGAGAGAGAGAGAGAGAGATCTGAGTTAAGACCCATGATAACACCAATCCTGTTGATACAGTGGTATTGTTATTCCTTAGATGCTATGGTACTAATATATTTCAGATGTTATGGTACTAATATCTTTTAGATGCTATCGTGTTAATATATTTTAGATGCTATAGTATTAATATCCGTTAGATGCTATGGTACTAATATCCTTTAGATGCTATGGTGTTAATATCTTTCAGATGCTATGGTACTAATATCTTTTAGATGCTATGAGAGAGAGAGAGAGAGAGAGAGAGAGAGAGAGAGAGAGAGAGAGAGAGAGAGAGAGAGAGAGAGAGATCTGAGTAAAGACCCATGATAACACCAATCCTGTTGATACAGTGGTATTGTTATTCCTTAGATGCTATGGTACTAATATCTTTTAGATGCTATGGTGTTAATATCTTTTAGATGCTATGGTACTAATATCCTTTAGATGCTATGGTACTAATATCTTTTAGATGCTATGGTACTAATATCCTTTAGATGCTATGGTGTTAATATCTTTTAGATGCTATGGTGTTAATATCTTTTAGATGCTATAGTACTAATATCCTTTAGATGCTATGGTACTAATATCTTTTAGATGCTATAGTACTAATATCCTTTAGATGCTATGGTACTAATATCCTTTAGATGCGATGGTGTTAATATCTTTTAGATACTATGGTACTAATATCTTTTAGATGCTATGGTGTTAATATATTTTAGATGCTATGGTACTAATATCCTTTAGATGCTATGGTACTAATATCTTTTAGATGCTATAGTACTAATATCTTTTAAATGCTATAGTACTAATATCTTTTAGATGCTATAGTACTAATATCTTTTAAATGTTATGGTACTAATATCTTTTAGATGCTATAGTACTAATATCTTTTAAATGCTATGGTACTAATATCTTTTAGATGCTACAGTACTAATATCTTTTAAATGCTATGGTACTGTTATCCCTTATCACCATAGCCTAAAGCTATCACATCCGTTTTCATTATGATGGAATAGTTTGTTGGTGATTTCAACCAAGTAGTGTAGACCTGGATAACTGTGAATGAGATTATTGTATGAAACAAGAACGTCTATCAAAATTATTATTTGAGAAATTAGGGCTGCTAATTTAGAGGGTTCTGTTCTGTATATTATCTTGTTTCATTTGTGGTTATTGAAATAGACCGACTACTTATTTTCCCAGATAGCTACTAAATTTTAGGAATTTTTTTTGTTTTTCTTCTACTTTTCATTCTTATTTATGACCTGTAGCGGAAGAGTTGGGAGACACCAAACGTTGGATTTTTGATGTGCTTTTTTAGGCACATAGATTATAGATGGCAGTTTAGTAGTGTTTTGTATTATTCATGAATGGATACAAATTAAAATTCCTCACAACAGCTATTTCACTGCAATGGAATCCACAGCAATTTTCAAATGTTTTTCTGTAATGCCAGAAGTATTGATTAGGAGTAAAAAAGTGTTGCCAGAAAGTTACCATGGTGCAGTAACTATATAATAGGTACATTGAACAAATTGAGATCAAGTTTCATTCCTTTTGAGTTTACAAATACACATTCTGGATATTTTTAACCCTGAAGATTTCTCAGTTAATCTGTCAACTTTTAAAATGACATCATTACAATGCATTAACTCAAAAAGCAAGATGGTGAATGACTTTAAAATCCACCTACCCACTGGTACAGACTTACTTACCTATGTAATAGTTTCCTAATTTTACTAATTTGTCATCACTCCTGATGGGATACCAAAAATAATATCGCATTTGCAAATTTAATGTACTTTTTTTAAGAATTAAATATTTGTATCTGTGAGGGTCTAACTGCATGTTATTATCAATCATGAAAACACCCAACAGTACCGGTAACATTAATATCGCATTTGCAAATGTCAGTTTTTTAAAAGAATTTATATATTTATTTTGTATTTATGGTCCTGACATTCATTTTTGTTGTTGGATCCATTTAACTAAAATAATCTTTACAGAAAAACCTGTTAAATAAAATGTAAAATGACTGTTGTAACAAAATTGTCTTTACTATGTCACTGTACTTCCATATTATCACCGGTCCAAACACAAACGACATACACCCTGATCTACCAAAAAATAATTTTCATTAGGTCAGGATCTGTGTTCTACTGATTACTCCCAATCCGGGTTTGTGTTCTACTGATTACTCCCAATCCGAGTCTGTGTTCTACTGATTACTCCCAATCCGGGTCTGTGTTATACTGATTACTTCCAATCCAGGTATGTGTTCTACTGATTACTCCCAATCCAGGTCTGTGTTCTACTGATTGCTCCCAATCCGGGTCTGTGTTCTACTGATTACTCCCAACACTACATTGACACAGATTGCTGGTGCAGTTTCCAATTTTTTTAAACTACCTCACCCACTCTCAACACACACACACACATACACACACACACACACACACACACACACACACGCACGTGTTGTCTTACAAGAGTACATGTACTTTAGATTTTAAGAGACAGATGTCTGTATTGAAACATCACTCACATGATAGAGTTCTTTTCCTGTAAGTAATATTCATTGTGTAAAACAATTGATGTCAATTTATCATTGTTCTCTTGTGCATATGTGTGGTTTAGATCATTCATTGTCAGTACAAAGTACATTTCAATGTTTCATGGATGGACTATCACAATAAAGACTTGAATCAGCTTGAAATGAATCATCCATATTTGTAGTTATATTTTAAATTTGTAATTTTAAGTATTGTAAGTCATGATAAGAAAGACAGTAACAAAAAATTTGAAATTATTAAAATGATTTTCATAAATTGAAAATAAATGACCGTAAATGTCCGATAAAATAATTCAAATCAGGACAGTTCTAGAAGTGATATGCTGTTCAATAATCTATCATTTTGAGATTATTAAGACAAATTGTTTGATCTTTGATTTACCTGTTTGTCATGAAGTATTATACAGGTGCATACTAAATGGATTAATGGACTAATCAGAAAAACACCATATCATTCATGTTGATTACTTACTTTCTAATTTTACATATATTAATACAGTTTACAAGTATTGTCCCAACAAAAGTACACTAATGTTAATTTATATTTTCCATTAGTTGATTTTAAATTTGTTTTCCAAGAGCTTCACTACGTACTAGAAAGGTAATTTAATTACAGGTACTTGTTGAAGCATGACTTATGTTTCCTTGTTGGATAGAAAAATGTCATTTTGTCTTTCATTTATACATTTAAATATTTTATTTTGATTACATCTGTACATGTACTAAAAGTACTAGATATTTTAATTGCACACAGTTCACAATTAATATGGATTGATGTTGTACTTATTAATGACTAAAATTTGGCACTTGTCTCATATGACACTATTTGTGAAGAATTCAAGATACATTTTATTTGGACACTCTATGTAGGTTCATTCTAAACATTGTATGGAAAGGTATATATTAATAGAAGTGGAGTTAAGGCTAGACAGTATATATATATATATATATATATATATATATATATATATATATATATATATATATATATATATATATATATATATATATACACACTGAGTTTTAGGTTACAAAGCTAAATTAAAAATATTGTCAGATGTGTTCATAAAAAATAACCAGTTTTAGTATAAATGAAATTTATACATGATTGTTGTCATGTATTTACATGCATTAAAATAATCCTCCAGTAGTTTTTAAATATAAAGTCGAATAGGATTGCAATATTTGAAATTTGAAAAAGAGGACACCCTGGACTTGGAATAACTGGATAGAGATTTAAATACAAATAGGTCTTACATATAGAAATAGTATTATAAATAAATATATATATATATATATATATATATATATATATATATATATATATATATATATATATATATATATATATATATATATATATATATATATATATATATATATATATTGATAATCCAGACAATTAATATCAAGATGAAAGGTCTGTTTATTCTGTGGTAATGCTTTTAATTTATACTCCAGCTTTGAATTATATGTTGTACACATGAAACCAGACACATCCTGATGTGCCATATAATGATGTACTGACAGATTAGAGTCTATGCTAATTGATGTACCATAGAATGATGTACTGACATATTAGGGTCTATGCTAATTGATGTACCATATAATGATGTACTGACATATTAGGGTCTATGCTAATTGATGTACCATATAATGATGTACTGACATATTAGGGTCTATGCTAATTGATGTGCCATATAATGATGTACTGACAGATTAGAGTCTATGCTAATTGATGTGCCATATAATGATGTACTGACAGATTAGGGTCTATGCTAATTGATGTGCCATATAATGATGTACTGACAGATTAGGGTCTATGCTAATTGATGTACCATATAATGATGTACTGACATATTAGGGTCTATGCTAATTGATGTGCCACATAATGATGTACTGACATATTAGGGTCTATGCTAATTGATGTGCCATATAATGATGTACTGACAGATTAGAGTCTATGCTAATTGATGTGCCATATAATGATGTACTGACAGATTAGGGTCTATGCTAATTGATGTGCCATATAATGATGTACTGACAGATTAGGGTCTATGCTAATTGATGTACCATATAATGATGTACTGACATATTAGGGTCTATGCTAATTGATGTGCCACATAATGATGTACTGACAGATTAGAGTCTATGCTAATTGATGTGCCATATAATGATGTACTGACAGATTAGGGTCTATGCTAATTGATGTACCATATAATGATGTACTGACAGATTAGGGTCTATGCTAATTGTTCTACTGACTACTCCTAATAAACTGCATAGAACCAGATATCTGTATTATGCAATGGTAAATTGGGGTCTATATATATAAGTATGCAGTTGGTCTTGTTCAATAAGTGACTATATACGATAACAATTACATGCAATCTGCCAAGTTATATAGCCAACTATCGCATGTTATCTGCCAATTTTACGAGGCATCTTCAACTAAAGAAAACTAACTTTGAAAAGCAGGAGTAAATATTTGGATGCAGTAGCTAGACTTTTCAGTTGAAGGGAGTGTGTAGTGTGTAAGTTGACTTTCCATGAATTTTTTTTTTAGTTGTGAAAATTTCCAGTATATGTTTTGTGATGTTTTTGTTCTTGCCTTGATATCTTGTTTGTTCATTGGGGGTGGGGTGTACATGTGTGTGTGTGTGTGTGTGTGTGTGGTTGTAAGCCCTCAGACCCTTGACAATTTAACTACATGTATTGAAGTCTAGTTTTATCAATCATGCTATGTAAGGAGAAAAAAAATTCTTCAGCTTAATGTTTCACTTTTACAATTTTTATAATTGTGTTCAGTAAAATGGTTAATTTTCATTGAGAAAAAATAATTTTTATAATTGTGTTCAGTAAAATGGTTAATTTTCATTGAGAAAAAATAATTTAAAAAAACACATATTCACCCTGGCAATGTTCAGGTGAGTCCATGTTGAATACATTCATGAGTCCATGTTGAATGTGTTCAAACAAGTCCACGCTGAATGTGTTCAAACGAGTCCATACTGAATGTGTTCAAACAAGTCCATACTGAATGTGTTCAGTGGAGACCATGTTGAATGTGTTCAAATGAGGTGTCAATTCAGTGTTATCTGCAGATGCATCAAATAGTAATTTTGTTAATAATCATATATATTATATTGATACAACAAGGCAACAAAAAAAAATTCTGTTTCCTGGCTTCAAAATTAAGATAGGCAGGTCTTTTTTAAACATGCACACATACTGTAATGCTATGTTGTGTCAGTTAAGGATGACTAGAATTGTCAATATGTTGAAAGTTGTGCCATATTTATAAACACATTGATATAACGAGAGAAAAATCAAGACAACATTATACTTAATGTATTCAAGTTTATTTAATCGTCAGCAGTAATGAATATGTTTTAGTTTTTGTTTGCATTTTTATTTGACATTTATGTATATAAGCTGTCAACAGCACAAACACTTGTTTTGATGAGTAAAAATATGACACTAATGACAACATCCTCTGCCCATCTAGAAATTTACACAGCAAATTGTGTGGTTCCAAATAAGCCCCCCCCCCACTGTTGATTCAGTACTAATTTTCTGATCTGATCAGTATGCTCAGAGACTGATAATATATATTAATATCACATTGTCACTGAAAACAGATAAATATATATCACTGAAAACACAGATAAATATATATCACTGAAAACACAGATAAATATGTATCACTGAAAACAAAGACAAATATATATCACTGAAAACACAGATCAGTGTCACTTACAATACAGAGCAATATCTGTCACTGACAACACAGATCAATGTCACTGACACCACAGACTAATGTCATTGACAACACAGATCAGATTGTCATTGACACCACAGTTGTTGTTGGTTTAACATTATTTTTTAGCACAAGATAGGCTATACATGGCGGCCAGTAGAAATGGTGGAGGAATAACCTGGGAAAAGCCCATAAAGAACCACTGACCCACAAGAAGCTACTGGCAAGCTTTCTCACCCACATTGTCCAGCCAGACACTTGAACCCATGCAGAATTGAGATGGGCAGTGATGCGTAGTGAATAGTGCTTTAGACCACTCAGCCACTTGGGGCTCCTATACTGACAACACAGATCAGTGTCATTGACAACATGGATCAAAATGTCATTGACAGCACAGATCAATGTGTCAGCATAATTTGCTTCTAAAGTATGATCTAAGAACTTTAAGGATCCTTTGAAGAGACACGTTTATGTGAAGTGTCTGTTGGTTCATATCTTATCTCCTTGGTTTATTTTTTTCTTGTCTACTTGGTTTATTTTTTCTTGTCTCCTTGGATTAAAACTGGAAGTCAACACTTTCATTGTGTCATGCAGTGAAATGTGCCACATGTGTGAAAGTCACAATTAATGGATTAGTACCAGATTAAATTGTACATGGGGATTAAGTTTTGACATGTCTCCATTACATTGTTGCATATCTTAGTGATAATATGATAGCAGGAGTATGGAATTGGTGTGCAGGTAGATTAGATTAGATTACATGGATTAACAACCTTGTGATAATATGTTGAAGAGGAGTGGGTGCTGCAATTAGTTCTTTTTCACTGATGAAATAAGTGCATGTCAGTGGCAGTTATAGAGGATCCCATGTGACCAAGTTGTCTTGGTTTCTCATCTTTACACATCACCTTATATCTGACATTTATCTGCATGGGTTTTAGTCTTGGCTTAACTTGCTTTGTTGGATGTTTGGGGGTCTTCCCAGTTTCTTTCTCCACAAAATTTATTGACTGCCATGTATACCATAGGAATCTGTCAAGTGGCATTATGCAAAACCAAACCATAACGCAAGACCTTACATGTATTGATAGTGTATTGCAGACCTCAGATACCTGGTAATCTGTTTTTAGCTAAACCTGATGGAATACATTTTTAGATGTCGCCTGCAGTAGTTAGAATTTAATCTCCCCTAGGGTGTTGGGCGGGTAAGCGATGCCGATGGGATCTTTGCAGCTGACCCCCATTTGAATACTTTGTGTTCAGTGGTGTTTAATGTAATGTCAGGACATGAAAGTTATATTTGTCTAGTCAAAGGAAGTGTCTTGCAGAGACAGACACTATGGTGGCTGACTCGCCTTGTCTGACTCTCCTTGTCTAACTCACACCCATTTCCCCCTCTGGCATTTCATTATTGTAGTGGAGTAGGGTGGAGGGGTTATATGAGTACATTTTCTATGCAGAGACTCAGTGTTTCAAGGAACTTTGTGTTAAATAACTTTTATTGAATAAAGTTTAAAATTTGTTTATGTTTATTGTTCACATAGCAGACTTCACTGCTTTGACAACAGTACAATGTCTGGAGGCAATAGCTGAAAAATTTACCACTGCATACCAAAAGCTACATGTCTTCCATTGCTCATCCTTGCTAAGTGTAGTTTCTAAAATGCTTATCATAACTAGATAATCAATGAAAGCATCCATTGATTATGACACATGATACATAAGAAATAGTTTTCTAAGTGATCCCAGTGAACAGTTTTATGACGGCTACAGTTTGGTTAGGCTCATACCCAGCCATCCTAATATCCCTTTCATATGTACACCAATTTTTTATTTGGGAATTCCTTAGATTTGAAAGTTGTGCATAGGAAATAAAATAAAAATAATCTTGACATTTTTATATAAACAGTTGCGGAACTTTGATACAAACTATATAAGGTAGTTTTGAAGTTATATGCATTTAATGGCATGTGGTGGGGTGGGGTTGTAACTCACCAGTTTTTTTAACAAGACTTCAAGACATTTTTTAAAAATATTTATTTTCAAGACAATATATAAATTATATTCAGCATCAGTCAATACATTTGTTAATTAGAAGAGATTGTTATTGTTTAAAATACTGACACTGAAAGATTAAATTTAGTTGTTGAAAACATTCTGAAAAATTAAACATGGAAAAAATGGAAGTTTTAGTATATTTAGCACATTTATAATGTGTCTAGATCATTCAGGTCTAAAGTTTGAAGAAATTTGAATGCCTGGATGTGTAGCCCTATGTTCCATGTTCAACTTTTAATTTGCAACAAAATTATCTTTAACTTGTACTGTAAGAGATTGTTTAAAACATTCTTTTGTCTCTTCTATACCACTCTGGAGGTCTAGTGGTTAGAGTGTCCGGCTTGGATGCAGGAGGTTGTGGGTTGGATCCACAGCCAAGTCATGCCAAAGACTACAAAAATGGTACTAGCAGTTGCCTTGCTTTGTGATCAGAATTGAGATTATTGCTAGGACTGGTCGGCCTGGTGTCAGGATAATGTGACAGGGTGGGACACCATTCTACGTGTCTGCCACATGATGCCCAAGTACTAGTCATTGCTATAAACTGCCACACTGCAGACATTGTAGTGATTTGACTGAAAAATTGTTAAAGCTACTTTAATAGTCCAAATCACTCACGTTTCTTCTTTGACATAAAAACTCTTGATTATTAATGGCCTTGGTGAGCATTATCTCCCTTAACATTTTTATAGCTAAAGTATCTTAATCTTTGTTACTGATTTTATTTATTTCTAAACATTGGTGTATTTAATTCTAAACATTGGTGTATTTAATTCTAAACATTGGTGTAATTATTTCTAAACATTGGTGTATTTATTTCTAAACATTGGTGTATTTATTTCTAAGCTTGTGTTGTATTTGTTTTTAAACTATTGTTTTGTCTATTTCTAAACTCTAGACTCACTTAAAAGATTAGCTAAGAAAATTTAGCCAATTAAAGCAAAAGCTAAAAATATTCCAGAAAAAAATGCTTTTGAAAGCCAGGTATCTGGACTTGTTTTGTGACCATTTCAATACTACTTATAAGTGGATACAAAATGAGACCAGTCTACTCCTCCTCTGTCAAGAGATTATTAGTACAAAGGAAGAGTGAAGCACTTTATTTTGTTGATCAAAACAAAAGACACTTGCAGCAGAATGTAAAGATGTTGAATTAAAGTGAGCAAAGTTCATAATATTCTTGACAGAACATTGTTTTCATGAAGGAGAAGCAGAATTATTATCTGCCAATTTGGACTTGTGATTACAAAATTAACTTTGCTGGAATTTTTCATATGCCATTTCTAATAGGGAGAGTTTTGTGTCCCACAGTTAATTCCCTTCATGTGTATTCCCACATGAAGTGTTGCATTGGAAGAGTAAATACATGTAAATCACCAATGCTATATGGCAGGGATGTCTTATCCATTGCACAGGCAGCTGGTTGACATCACTGAATGACATTTCAATAGCTGGTGCATGAAGGGGTGGGGGTGGACACTATTTAGATACTATTTGAAGATATTTGGTATATCTGATAAGTATTGGTCATAATTATACAATTATAAAGAGTCTTGTATAAGCCAAATGTTATATATATTCTACACTTCTTGTATATTCAATTCATGTCTTACATATTCCATACATGTATTGTATATTCAATACATGTCTGTATATTTAATACATGTCTGTATATTTAATACATGTCTGTAGTATCTGTATATTTAATACATGTTTTGTATATTCAACACCTTGTATACTGAATACTTCTCTCCTATATTCAGTTCAAGTCTTCCATACATATTGTATATTCATGTCTTGTGTATTCAGTACATGTCTTGTGTATTACCGATAAATACATGTCTGTTATATTCAGTACATGTCTGTTATATTCATTACATGTCTGTTATATTCAGTACATGTCTGTTATATTCAATACATGTCTGTTGTATTCATTACATGTATATTCAATATATGTCTTGTACATTCAGGACATGTATTGTTTATTCAAAATGTTTTTAATACATGTTTTGTATATTCAATAAATTATTTATTACCTGTCTTGCTTATTATACATGTAATACATGTTTTGTATATTCAATAAATAAATAATAAATAAATTGTATATTCAATAAATAAATTGTATATTCAATAAATAAATTATATATTCAATAAATAAATTGTATATTCAATAAATAAATTGTATATTCAATAAATAAATTATATATTCAATAAATAATTCAATAAATAAATTGTATATTCAATAAATAAATTGTATATTCAATAAATAAATTGATATTCAATAAATAAATTGTATATTCCAATGTAATGAAAGAAGTTTCATCATCATGGTCAATGTAAGATAAAGAAAGAGGAAGTTAATATATTACTTTGTTTGACTCTGACATGTGCATTGACAAATATTGCCTGATTTTGATCAGCTGTAATTTATATATTTGTTATGAAGGATAAATAATTGAGATTTGAACCATTCAATTCCAAATGACAACCACTGCTATTTAAAACTTAAAAACACTGAATTTACTAAATAAATGTCAACAACATGCTATGGCCTTAAGCAGAATAATATCAACAAGAGTTCATAAGGTTGAATATGTGCAGTTATAGGCCACCTAGTTTCTGATGCAATATGGCCCATTTTATTTGTACATCTATAGGCCACCTAGTTTCTGATGCAATATGGCCCATTTTATATCTTCAGTAAGGAATTGACAACTTAATTTGGGGTGGTTGGGGCAAGAACTGGAATTTTCCTTCTGCCTGTAATATTCTATTTCTTCTATTACAAGAAACATTTTCAAGTAAAATTAAGTATATAGTAGCCTAGCCTTAATCTTTAAAAGAACAGGGAGACGAAGAGAACACATTTCTGTTTTCATCACCTTTTGAAAATGGAATGGTCTGTCCCTAAAAGAAGACTTAGCTGATGTTCCACAGCAATCAAAGCATTAGCCATTGTCGACATATTATAAAATATTTACAAGAAATAGCACCAAACAATTCAGTTTTGGCTTAGGAGGTGTTATTTATGTTACATGAAGCCATCGGAGTTGGAACATTGTATTTAAGTTTAAATTGACATTGAGTTTTTGATATTCTATTTTGCCCTTGGAAACCCTTAAGTTAAAATCTCAATCCCCTTCAATAATATAACTACTCTCCCTGTATCTGCCTTTTAAAAACAAAACTGTCTCTCATCCATTACATATCAACACTATCTCCTTACTTTACATTTAAATTAAAATAAAATACAATTTAATTCCATTACCTTCAAAACTAATTTATCACTTGTATTACCATACCATTCCTCTTGTAAGAACCTCCATCTATAATGCCTGTACTCTTCCACAAAATTGTAATGATGTATGCACAGGGTAGGATTTGAAAGAAGAGGAGTCACTTTATCTGTCATAGGCTGTCTGTGTGAAACAGGTACCCCAACTTTAAAACTTTTCTGACGCTATTTACCCAGATTTTATGCAATGAGTATGTGGTTTATTTTTATTATTATTTTATTTAATAATTTTTTTTAAAAAGAAGCGATTTTTGTGTAAATACATTTAAGAACGTCTTCACCAACAATGGGACTTATATATTGATGGGTCTGCTTCCGACAGACAAGCTTGTGTAGAGAACCAAGTTCTACCAGCTTGAATACAGAATATTTTTTTGTTTGTCTTGGACACCCCTTTAAGAGATTAACCTCCCTTGGTTTTATCCAAGATGCATTTCATTTCTGGTTGCAAAGTAAGACCACTTATAGGAATGTATTAGACTGCTAATTCAGACTACTAATCCAGACTAATCATTAGACTGCTAATCCAGACTACATCCTAATTATGTTGTCCCTATGCTTTTCTCATTGACAACTTGTAATGGTACAATTTGACACAAAAGATCATTTTGATTGATACAAATGGAGTAGACGCTGTTTCAGGATGCTGAAATAAGCTGTTGCGTGGACAGATGTAATCAGAAATCAAAGTGGCTCTAGATAGTTTGCTTACATCACAAGTAAATTATGAAGGTTTGAATCTTGACCATCTAAGGTGACTGCGTGAATGAGCAAGAAACTTTACTTGGGTATCTTGGAACTAAATAGTCTTTAATGTGCATATGTGTCATTAGAAACCAATTATTGAATCTATCCTGTTGTCCCTACGTTTCTTTGTAAACTATTTGTGATTATTCTCTCACCTGAGCAAAGTACAGGTATTAACCTATTCAAACACCATTATCATGTTATATATAAATGATAAGCTTGGGATGTATTGACTTGCACATGGTCCACTTGACTCTAGGATATGTAGATCAGAGTCCAGTATCACACACTGGACAAGTTTAAGCTGATCATGCTAATTTCATCAATTATTAACGAGATGGGACCATCCTGTCTGTAGATACATATTTATCATAAGCTTAAATGATAGCAAGGACACAGCACAGATTATGTCTAAGTGGCTACTTAAATAGGTAATAATGTTGACACATCAGTTTCAGTATAGTGGGACTCTGATAGTTTGAAATATACACTGCCTTGATGATTGAAGGAAGGGGATGTCAATTTTTTGGCCTCTCCCAAGATGTCAATTTTAAAGCTGTATTTATATTGACTTTATTTATGATAGATTCCCTTGCATTGGCAAGCCAATAATCAAGCCAGTCTTGCATGAACCATTGGAAAATTGATGAAACTACTTTAGAAATTTGTGAGGGAGGTAAACGAATTATAGATCATGACTCCACCATATTCTCTGTACAACCTGTCTTGAGTCTTTAGCAATGACTGTTTAACAAAACCAAGTCGGTTTAAAATGAATGGAGACTACGGTAGATGAAATTCTATAACATGATCCATTGTAACTTAAATTTCATATGTTATGGTAGCAGTGTGAATAACTGTTTGCTACACACTCACTATAGTGTATGCAGTCTGGGGCATATATTCTTTGCTTTGTATAACGGTTTGCTTTACACTCACTATAGTGTATGCAGTCTGGGGCACATATTCTTTGCTTTGTATAACGGTTTGCTAGACTATGTAGGGTATACAGTAGTGGTGGGGATATTTTTTACCTTTGAAAAAATGTTTGCTAGACATTGTACACTATACAGATTACTGGACATGCTCTATGCTTTGAATAACTGCTTGCTAGACAGTGTAGGGTATACAGTCCATTAGAGAGATTCTTTGCTATGAATAACTGGTTGCTAGACAGTGTAGGGTATACAGTCTATTTATCTTCTGATGATTAGCCCATGCATAATGATAAGCTCCATCCCTTATGATTTTTTTTTACACAATGTTTGGAAAAAGACTATTGGCCATTTTGTGCAAGTTTGATCCCAAAATATTTTGCATTTTACAAGTTGCAAATGCTGGTCAACATCAGCTGCTTTCACCCCCAGGCAAGAGGTCCAGACAGTGTGCAAGTCTTTAAATGTCTAGCTTTATTTTAGTGAAATCTTGTTATTTTTAGGACCTAACCGGAAATCGCCTCGGACATTCGCTTCAGCCAAATATCCTGTTTTTTGGTACTATTCGGAAGTATTCGCCTCTGTACATAATACGCGCAGAATGGTTACAAGTAAATAATTCAATAAATATCGAACTTTTGAAAAAAATTTTTTTTAATACATAATAATTTTAGTTAATAAAAATTTTCATCTTATAGGCGATATATACGGTATATGGTACACGAAAAGTTTAAGCTTCGCATATGATAATGAAACAAACGGTACTCTCAGGAGTCGCCCAGATCTGGCAAATAGTGCATCCAAATACTCTGATTCGGTACTCGGTGAAAATTATCTACTCGGTTAGGCCCTAGTTATTTTTATTTAATTTTTAAAAATAAGTTTTGATGTAATAGATCAATGGTTTTGAACTTGTGCGCTGTGAACCCTTAGGAGGCAGCGTGTTTAATCCAAGCTAGCTGTGAGGTCCTTCTATGGGGTATGTATTCTATGGGGTATGTATTCTCAATTAACAGAGCAAAAAGTACAGCTTTAAGGATGTGGCAGTCCACAAAATGTTTTCCAAGTAAGGGGTCGTCATCTTCAATAGGCTGGGAACCACTGAAATCGGTACCTGTAAATTGGGTGTTTTGTTAAAGGATGTTTACACTGTCAAGGGACCATAGTATGTCATCTCTATGGATACTTTTACGCTGGCTTGGTTATGAAGGAATTGTCAATGAGGCACACTTAATGGACCATTAAATGTCGTCTTTATGGATACTTATACGCTGGCTTGGTTGTTAAGGCATTGTACCCATCGGAATGGTCATTTAAATTCTTACCATTGGATTAGGCCATATCTACTTCCATGCCATGTCCCTTGGCAAATAGATATCTTTGCTTTGATACAATATAACTTTTAGAGTGTTGATGTGTTGGAAAGCACAGCTCAAACCAAACCTTCCAATAAAGATTACATGATGTATATAATATGAATAAATATTATTGGGAAATTGTTTTTAGTTGGGAGGAAATAGACAGTTTTATGAGTTGGAGTAAATGGACAGTTTAGTGGGATAGTATGTTGTGGGGTCACATTATTGATCTTAACAAAAGTTAAGAATTTTATTTGGTTTTGTTATGATGGACTTAATTTTGTGATGGAGTGAATGAACATTTTGTGAGATAATGTGTGAATGTGCGTATGTGAGATGTGAAAAAAACATCTCAGTCATATCAGGGTTTCTATTGGGGTTTTCTCATCGGCATCATTGCATGATGGGAGTTACTTTCTCCCCCCCCCCCACCCCCACCAAATTCAGAATTGTGATTTTTTTTTCTTGAGCTGGCTTGGTCATCTAAGTTTTGGGTTGCTATTAACTATTAAATTGTCTTTCACAGTTCAGAATCTGAGACAGTGAATTTTAATTGTTTTGAAAAGGTCAGGGCATTTTCTGCAGCCAATTAAAATTTAATTTGGATCATAGACTGTTTGATCAATAGAACTGGTTTATTTAAGAGGAAAATTGAAGGCATGTGATCAATTTGCTTTCAAGTCATGCCAGGAGATCTTTTAATTAGATAACATATGGACTGGAAATGAATTATCATTTATTCCATGGTGCCTGTAACAGTAGATTGAGCACTTTCATCATCATAAATCAGATAGAAAGAAAAGAGATATGTATATTATAAGCATACCAATCTATATCATATTTCTTCAGTTTTGTTTAAAACTTTGATCAAAATTTCTTGATACAAAACTGAAAACACAGTACTTGAGCAATCCATGATAATTTTAAGATAAGGCTAATTTGAGAAGTTCATTGGAGTAGGAAAAAAGAAAAGGCCATTTTGTGTAGATATAATCAACAATTAATGTTAATTGAATAATAATCCAGTAGTCATTTCTTAGTAATAACACCTGTTATGATGGCTATCGGTAATGTGAGAACTACTATAGCTATGGGGTTAGTAATAAGGACAGAGACAGCTATTTGTTTTTGTCCCTTGAGTTTAAGTTTGGGAAAAGCTGGTGTTTGATAAATTATACAGACAGGCATAAAAGGCCATAGTTACATAGACAGTCATAAAGTGTACTTTAATTATACAGAACTAGCATTGAATGGCCTCATTTGAGTTTGAAGTATGAAGGTTGAGTAATGTTGGACCAGCTGATCAGATAGTAATACAGTTTGTGTTTATTATGGCTAGATTTCACACAATAGAATTAACTATGTACAGTAATATATATATATATATATATATATATAAAGTCAAGTTGCATAAGCAATGGCAGATCTGGGTCTATGCAGTTTGTTAGGAGTGTTTGTTAGGTGTAATCAGTTTGTTAGGAGTAATCTGTTAGGTGTAATCAGTTTGTTAGTAGTAGTCAGTTTGTTAGGAGTAATCAGTTTGTTAGTAGTAGTCAGTTTGTTAGGAGTAATCAGTTTGTTAGTAGTAGTCAGTTTGTTAGGAGTAATCAGTTTGTTAGTAGTAATCAGTTTGTTAGTAGTAGTCAGTTTGTTAGGAGTAATCAGTTTGTTAGTAGTAATCAGTTTGTTAGGTGTAATCAGTTTGTTAGGAGTAATCAGTTTGTTAGGTGTAATCAGTTTGTTAGGAGTAATCAGTTTGTTAGGTGTAATCAGTTTGTTAGGTTTGTTAGGTGTAATCAGTTTGTTAGGAGTAATCAGTTTGTTAGGAGTAATCAGTTTGTTAGGTGTAATCAGTTTGTTAGGAGTAATCAGTTTGTTAGGAGTAATCAGTTTGTTAGTAGTAATCATCAGTAGAACAATTAACATAGACCCTGATCTGCAGGCACATTATGCAATGGCAGATCATGTTTTTTGTTGTTTGTAGTTTGAGGCGAATTGTATAGGAGTATATATGGTACAAGGTCTTCTAAATGCTTGTTGTATCATGCTTGTTGTATCATGCTTGTTGTATCATGCTTCTGTAAAGTCAGCTTGGTTCAATTCTGTATTTTAGGTCAATGCAATGTAATGTTGGGTGAAGGCAAGGTAATGTTGTGTCATGGCAAGGTTAAGTTTTTTTCTCAAGGCAAGGTAATGATGTCAAGGCAAGGAGAGTAAAATGTTCAGAACAATGGTATCTGAACTCAGCTAATCAAGTGGTACAAATCTAACTTTCCAGTTACACAGTAAAATGCCTTAATCAATGAACCAACATGGATTGTAGTCAGTGTTTAATAACTTCATTATTTGTCATCCAGATTTCACTCCAAGTCCAAAATATATCTGACAAAAAAAAATATAAAATCTTAAAATGACAGAAAATGTGGATTATTAGATGTAGTTATATTGGCTCTCTGACATCCAAAGTATGGGACAACTTTTGTATACTGATATATTATAAAAATTGTATACATAGACTTATATAGGGGTATTTAATGCAATGGTATATGTAGACTGATATACTGGTATTTAATACAAAATCATATGTTGACTGATATACTGGTATATTATACAAAAGCATACATGAACTGATACTGGTATATTATACAAAAGCATACATGGACTGGCATACAAGTATTTTATGCAATGGCATATGTAGACTGATATACTGGTATTTAATGCAATGGCATATGTAGATTGATATACTGGTATTTAATGCAATGGCATATGTAGACTGATATAATGGTATTTAATGCAATGGCATATGTAGACTGATATACTGGTATTTAATACAAAATCATATGTTGACTGATATACTGGTATATTATACAAAAGCATACATGAACTGATATACTGGTATATTATACAAAAGCATACATGGACTGGTATACAAGTATTTTATGCAATGGCATATGTAGACTGATATACTGGTATTTAATGGAATGGCATATGTAGACTGATATACTGGTATTTAATGCAATGGCATATGTAGACTGATATACTGGTATTTAATGCAATGGCATATGTAGACTGATATACTGGTATTTAATGCAATGGCATAGGTAGACTGATAGACTGGTATTTAATGCAATGGCATATGTAGACTGATTTAATGCAATGGCATATGTAGACTGATATACTAGTATATTTAATGCAACGGCATATGTAGACTGATAGACTGGTATATTTAATGCAACGGCATATGTAGACTGATAGACTGGTATATTTAATGCAACGGCATATGTAGACTGATAGACTGGTATATTTAATGCAACGGCATATGTAGACTGATAGACTGGTATATTTAATGCAATGGCATATGTAGACTGATATACTGGTGTATCATAAGGGAAATCAGGATTTATGCTTTTCTTGATAGTGTTTCTACAACACGCATTAATAAAGTATATTATTTCAGCATTATCTTTTCAAGGAAATAAATTAACCATCAACTTTTCCAGTTTTTGCCAGATAATTTTCCAATACTAATTCTTTATGCAGTAAAGTTTATGAATTCTTTATTGGTTAAAATTAAATTATGTGCTACTTGGATTGGTTAATTTGAGTGGATTGTCATCTGGGGTTTTAAACATGAACCTAACTTGATAAATTAGGCAAGAATTTATAGCATGTGGGAGTTTTTTTTTATTGAATGGTTAGATATTGTACTATAAAGAAAGAACTATGAATATAGAAAATGTATTGGTGTATTAGGAAATATTTTAAATAAATACCAATCTGCATAGATCTGTATTGTGCATACTTATATACAAACTGACTGACATTCATGTATAACCATAGTACATGTTCATGTAGGCTTTATAAAGCTTCAACTTTTATCTCTTTTTACATCTTAATCTAACAGTGAAGTGTTTGCAAGCAAAAGTCATTCTGTCACCCAAAAGCTGCCTTGAGACATTCAATTTTATTATGCTGTATCGACCCATTATTCAATGCACAGACTTCATAAAATGCAAATCATGCTTGTGTTGTCAATCTGTTAGGCCACAGCTTAAGTTGTCAAAGAAGTGATTACTTCTCTTTACCTGTACAGGTGGCTGTAGTCAGGTGCAATGAAATGAACACCATAATAAACCTGTCATTTGAATGAGGGCTATGTGTTAGATGGTACTTTACAGTGATCATCTTGTAGTTAGCTGACCCATAACTGCTAAGGGTCATTCATCTCCACACAAAAAGACTACTTACTAACAAAAGCATAGACTCTCTGCACACCAAAGCAGCTGGCCTTTTTGGTGGATTGAATCCTGTACATAGCCCAATTAAGTTGACAAGTTTATAACACTTCACTATGTGTGTGTGTGTGTGTGTATATATATATATATATATATATATATATATATATATATATATATAGAGAGAGAGAGAGAGAGAGAGAGAGAGAGAGATAGAGAGAGATGCTCTGCTGGACAACACATTTTAATTTTGGTGACTGTTATAAACTTTATATATATATATATATGCTTTTAAATTTGAAAGAACACCTACATAGCTACATACAGTGTATATGAAGTATTTGCATTACTGGGGTTTATATTCTGCCCTGAAAACATTAGAAATACAGGATTTTGGCTTTCTCAAATTCATGACCATGAAATCCTTGAAAATTAATGTTTTTAATTTCATGACGTTGAAAATCAGTCTTGCTCCCATTGAAATTTTTTGTGATCATATTTTGCTTCATGGGTATGGAATATTGCTCAGTTGTATTACCACTTGCCAGCATTTCAGATTTCTGAGGTTTTTATTGCCCTTACCATTTTCACTTTTACTATCTACAGAAAGTCCATGAAAAGTAAAAAAATGGAAGCATACATACCCTGTTATCAAGTCATTAAATGGAAGCATACATACCCTGTTATCAAGTGATTAAATGGAAGCATACATACCCTGTTATCAAGTGATTAAATGGAAGCATACATACCCTGTTATCAAGTCATTAAATGGAAGCATACATACCCTGTTATCAAGTCATTAATTGGAAGCATACATACCCTGTTATCAAGTCATTAAATGGAAGCATACATACCCTGTTATCAAGTCATTAAATGGAAGCATGCATACCCTGTTATCAAGTCATTAAATGGAAGCATACATACCCTGTTATCAAGTTATTAAATGGAAGCATACATATCCTGTTATCTAGTCATTAATGGAAGCATACATACCCTGTTATCAAGTCATAAATTGGAAGCATACATACCCTGTTATCAAGTCATAAATTGGAAGCATACATACCCTGTTATCAAGTCATTAAATGAAAGCATACATACCCTGTTATCAAGTTATTTAATGGAAGCATACATACCCTGTTATCAAGTCATTAATGGAAGCATACATACCCTGTTATCAAGTCATTAAATGGAAGCATACATACCCTGTTATCAAGTCATAAATTGGAAGCATACAGACCCTGTTATTAAGTCATTAAATGGAAGCATACATACCCTGTTATCAAGTCATTGAATGGAAGCATACATACCCTGTTATCAAGTCATTAAATGGAAGCATACATACCCTGTTATCAAGCAATTGCAAGCTAATTTGACTATCTACCATTTTTATTTTACAACACAGTTTCCTGTTCTATTGTTGGATTGACTTAGCGTCGTGCTTTTCATGTAGAGTTTACATAAGAAGATGACACAAAGTTCTGTTGTTGTTGTTGTTGTTGTTGTTGTTGTTGTATTTGGCCAGATTGCTTATACATGGTACAACTGGTGGATAAATAAAACCTGGGAAAACCCTGGTACCAGCCACTGACCAATAGACCATTTCATACCGGATTTAACCAAGTTTCTCCGTAATTATCTGAATAACCTCCCGAGTCACTTTATACTCCAGCCAATCAAACACTGGTGGGTATATGTACATACCAAATTGGCATCCATTGTTGTTTAGAAATATTTCAGAGATAAAGTGTTAAGAAAAACCCACTACTTGTATCGTCAGAGGTTGCAAAAGTCGCTCCAATCAAGGATGTGGCATTAAATTCCATCATCTGCCATGGAGAGATGATTTTTCATGTATTAGTATTGCGACTTAATGAATAGTTTTGTACTTGTCCGTGAACATTATAGAGATTGAATACCGGTGATGCCGATATTTTCAGCTTTTTCCAAATCCAGCAAGTGGAGCTAATTAAATGATTGAAATTTACATGTAAATTATTCAGACTGTAAAAAACTAAATTATAAATTCACTTCTTACAGTGACGTTTTGGATGCAAAGAAATAGTTTGAATAACCTGCTCTTTGATTGTCAGGATGTGATTTGTTTACTTCGACACCGTTTTCTTACTTATATGTACATGTCCAGATGTAAATAACTCAAAACTACTCTCGTATGGCTTTGAAATCCGTCTTGGTTTCCAGAAAATAAGACAGGATGGTTATAATATTAAAATTTGTCAATATCTGCGGCAGCATCGCTGTTGAAGAGGCATTTTCTAACTCGATAAACAATGTTGACATAGTTCGAAAATTGATGCTGACTCTGAAGCGTCCGCCTTATTTTGCCCACCACCTATCGAGTGGCTATTGCAGTCAGCTGACCACCCGCCACGTGATAAACATTCCGAGCATATTAAGTTCGCCAAAGTCTCCATGAAATGGTCTATGGGAAGCTACTAGCAGCTGTCTCACATTTTCTGAGCTCAAGACTTGAATCCATATGGACAGAGGTCAGATGGCAGGGATTGACAAATGTGAGCACATTTGACCACTCAATGGTGGCCCTAACCTACCTACCAACCCATGTACCTACCTACCTACCTACCCACACACACACACACACACTGAATGAATACATGAATGGTTATTAGCATTGTCATCTTTACTATTAGTATTCAGCTGCATCTAATAACATGTACAGCATACAAAGTATTACACATTAGTACAGCATACAAAGTATTACACATTAGTACAGCATGCAAAGTATTACACATTAGTACAGTATTCAAAATATTACAGATTAGTACAGCATTCAAAGTATTACATACTAGAACAGTATTCAAAATATTATACAATAGTACAGCATTCAAAGTATTACATATTAGTACAGTAGTCTAAAGTATTACAAATTAGAACAATATTCAAAGTATTGTATATTAGAACAGTATTCAAAGTATTACAGATTAGAACAGTATTCAAAGTATTACAAATTAGTACAATATACAAAGTATTACACATTAGTACAGTATTCAAAGTATTACAAATTAGTACAATATACAAAGTATTACACATTAGTACAGTTCAAAGTATTTCAGATTACATGTACATACAACATACAAAGTATTGTACATTCATACTCCTACCATAAAACATGTTACAGAATAGAAAATTATACTGCATAGAAATAGTAGTAAACTACAGGTGAGTGCATAGAAGTACATTACTTTAAAGAGTGATTGTGAATCACAGAAATGTACAATTTTTTGTTGTTGAAGATTTCTTTTAAATATGCGCTTTGATCTATTTGATCGGTCTGCCATTGAGCTAATTTTCTCATCCCATAGTATATGCTAATTGTCTAATGCCATAGTATATACTAATTGTCTCATGCCATAGTATATGCTAATTGTCTCATCCCATAGAATATGCTGATTGTCTCATGCCATAGTATATGCTAATTGTCTCGTCCCATAGAATATGCTAATTGTCTCATGCCATAGTATATGCTAATTGTCTCATGCCATAGTATATGCTAATTGTCTCATGCCATAGTATATGCTAATTGTCTCATGCCATAGAATATGCTGATTGTCTCATCCCATAGTATATGCTAATGATCTCATCCCATATTATATGCTAATTGCCTCATCCCATTTTATATGCTAATTGTGTTATCCCATGGTATACGCTAATTGCATCATCCCATGGTATATGCTAGGTAACTCATTTCATAGTATATGCTAATTGCCTCAGTCCATGGTATATGCTAATTGCCTCAGATCATGCATGGTATGTGCTAATTACCTCATCCCATGGTATATGCTATTTGCCTCGTCATACATGATACACATATATTCTAATTGCCTCAGACCATGGTATGCAAATTGACTCCTCCTATGGTATATGCTAATTGCCCCAGTCCATGGTATTCATCAGTTGCCTCAGCCTAAGTTATATGCTAATTGTCCCAGTCCATGGTATATATAAATTAACTCAGTCTATGGTACATGTATATATAAGTTACCTCAGTCTATGGTATATGCTAATTGTCCCAGTCCATGGTATATATAAATTACCTCAGTCTATGGTATATATGTTACCTCAGTCTATGTATGGTATATATAAATTACCTTAGTCTATGGTATATATAAATTACCTCAGTCTATGGTATATATAAGTTACCTCGTCTATGGTATATATAAATTACCTCAGTTTATGGTATATATAAATTACCTCAGTCTATGGTATAATTGCTAATTGCCCCAGTCCATGGTACATGATCTTGAAATCATTGATGAAAATGTCAAGTTTTTAATTTTAAACATTGGTTTAAAATGTTACTAACTTTTAACTAAGAAGTACATTCAACCATTTTGATCATCGCCTATTAGCGATAGTTTTCTTGATAGATGTATCCATCCATATGCCATTCTATCAATCTGTTGATTAACCCAACCCCTTTGCTTTAGTTGTTGGCTCCATGCAAGTCACATATGCACAAATAATGACTATGTCAAGTTAAGTTCAATACATCTTAACCAGGGTATACACTTTACGGTTTACAGGGCAATGTCTGCAATTATATGGAGGCAGGTTCCCTATTAGTACAGACCAGTTATTAATCATTCCTTACAACTGGCCTGGGGTCAGAATGATGAAGAAATCCATGGCATGCATTTCCTTACAACTGGCCTGGGGTCAGAATGATGAAGAAATCCATGGCATGTATTTCCTTACAACTGGCCTGGGGTCAGAATGATGAAGAAATCCATGGCATGCATTTCCTTACAACTGGCCTGGGGTCAGAATGATGAAGAAATCCATGGCATGTATTTCCTTACAACTGGCCTGGGGTCAGAATGAGAAATCCATGGCATGTATTTCCTTACAACTGGCCTGGGGTCAGAATGATGAAGAAATCCATGGCATGTATTTCCTTACAACTGGCCTGGGGTCAGAATGATGAAGAAATCCATGGCATGTATTTCCTTACAACTGGCCTGGGGTCAGAATGATGAAGAAATCCATGGGTGTATTTCTGGAAGCCCTTGGGATTTCCTGTCTGTTACCCCAATCTGGTCTGTTTCATTGTAAATCATATAGTCAGATGTTAGTGTTGGTGCTACTAGATATTGTAGTTGAGATAAAAGGACAAGTGAGGTTGCAAGGCTACATACACTGTACTTGAGGTTGAAATAAAAGTATGTCAGTACAGCAGTGAGGTAGCAAAGCCCATGCACTTGATGTTGAAATAAAAGTATGTCAGTACAGCAGTAACAAAGCCCATACTTGAGGTTGAGGTAAAAGTACAACAGTACAACAGTGAGGTTGCAAAGCCTACATTAGTTTGAAATAAAAGCACACAAGAGATTGCAAAGCCAACATAAGTTGAGATAAAAACACACAAGATCGAAAAGCCCACATACTTGAGGTTTAGGTAAAAGTACAACAGTGAGGTTGCAAAGCTCATATACATACTTAAGGTTGGACCACAATATCCAACAGTACAAATGCAGTTCGTATTTATGGTTTTGGTTTTTATTGGTTTGAATGACAATTTTAACAAATCATGTAAAGGAAATGGGAGCCAAGTGTCAAGAAAATGAGAACCAAGTGTCAAGGAAATGGGAGCCAAGTGTCGAGAAAATGGGAGCCAAGGGTTAAGGAAATGGGAGCTAAGTGTAAAGGAAATGGGAGCCAAGTGTCAAGAAAATGAGAACCAAGTGTCAAGGAAATGGGAGCCAAGTGTCAAGAAAATGGGAGCCAAGGGTTAAGGAAATGGGAGCTAAGTGTAAAGGAAATGGGAGCCAAGTGTCAAGAAAATGAGAACCAAGTGTCAAGGAAATGGGAGCCAAGGGTTAAGGAAATGAGAACCAAGTGTCAAGAAAATGAGAACCAAGTGTCAAGGAAATGGGAGCTAAGTGTAAAGAAAATGGGAGCCAAGTGTCAAGGAAATGAGAACCAAGTGTCAAGGAAATGGGAGCCAAGTGTCAAGAAAATGGGAGCCAAGGGTTAAGGAAATGGGAGCTAAGTGTAAAGGAAATGGGAGCCAAGTGTCAAGAAAATGAGAACCAAGTGTCAAGGAAATGGGAGCCAAGTGTCAAGAAAATGGGAGCCAAGGGTTAAGGAAATGGGAGCTAAGTGTAAAGGAAATGGGAGCCAAGTGTCAGGAAAATGAGAACCAAGTGTCAAGGAAATGGGAGCCAAGGGTTAAGGAAATGAGAACCAAGTGTCAAGAAAATGAGAACCAAGTGTCAAGGAAATGGGAGCTAAGTGTAAAGGAAATGGGAGCCAAGTGTCAAGGAAATGAGAACCAAGTGTCAAGGAAATGGGAGCCAAGTGTCAAGAAAATGGGAGCCAAGGGTTAAGGAAATGGGAGCTAAGTGTAAAGGAAATGGGACCCAAGTGTCAAGAAAATGAGAACCAAGTGTCAAGGAAATGGGAGCCAAGGGTTAAGGAAATGGGAGCTAAGTGTAAAGGAAATGGGAGCCAAGTGTCAAGAAAATGAGAACCAAGTGTCAAGGAAATGGGAGCCAAGGGTTAAGGAAATGAGAACCAAGTGTCAAGAAAATGAGAACCAAGTGTCAAGGAAATGGGAGCTAAGTGTCAAGGAAATGAGAACCAAGTGTCAAGGAAATGGGAGCCAAGTGTCAAGAAAATGGGAGCCAAGGGTTAAGGAAATGGGAGCTAAGTGTAAAGGAAATGGGAGCCAAGTGTCAAGAAAATGAGAACCAAGTGTCAAGAAAATGGCAGCCAAGGGTTAAGGAAATGGGAGCTAAATGTAAAGGAAATGGGAGCCAAGTGTCAAGAAAATGGGAGCCAAGGGTTAAGGAAATGGGAGCTAAGTGTCAAGGAAATGGGAGCCAAGTGTCAAGAAAATGGGAGCCAAGGGTTAAGGAAATGGGAGCCAAGGGTTAAGGAAATGGGAGCCAAGTGTCAAGGAAATGAGAACCAAGTGTCAAGGAAATGGGAGCTAAGTGTAAAGGAAATGGGAGCCAAGTGTCAAGAAAATGGGAGCCAAGGGTTAAGGAAATGGGAGCTAAGTGTAAAGGAAATGGGAGCCAAGTGTCAAGAAAATGAGAAGCAAGTGTCATGGAAATGGGAGCCAAGTGTCAAGAAAATGGGAGCCAAGGGTTAAGGAAATGGGAGCTAAGTGTAAAGGAAATGGGAGCCAAGTGTCAAGAAAATGAGAACCAAGTGTCAAGGAAATGGGAGCCAAGTGTCAAGAAAATGGGAGCCAAGGGTTAAGGAAATGGGAGCTAAGTGTAAAGGAAATGGGAGCCAAGTGTCAAGAAAATGAGAACCAAGTGTCAAGGAAATGGGAGCCAAGGGTTAAGGAAATGAAAACCAAGTGTCAAGGAAATGGGAGCTAAGTGCAAAGGAAATGGGAGCCAAGTGTCAAGGAAATGAGAACCAAGTGTCAAGGAAATGGGAGCCACGTGTCAAGAAAATGGGAGCCAAGGGTTAAGGAAATGGGAGCTAAGTGTAAAGGAAATGGGAGCCAAGTGTCAAGAAAATGAGAACCAAGTGTCAAGGAAATGGGAGCCAAGTGTCAAGAAAATGGGAGCCAAGGGTTAAGGAAATGGGAGCTAAATGTAAAGGAAATGGGAGCCAAGTGTCAAGAAAATGGGAGCCAAGGGTTAAGGAAATGGGAGCTAAGTGTAAAGGAAATGGGAGCCAAGTGTCAAGAAAATGGGAGCCAAGGGTTAAGGAAATGGGAGCCAAGGGTTAAGGAAATGGGAGCCAAGTGTCAAGGAAATGAGAACCAAGTGTCAAGGAAATGGGAGCTAAGTGTAAAGGAAATGGGAGCCAAGTGTCAAGAAAATGGGAGCCAAGGGTTAAGGAAATGGGAGCTAAGTGTAAAGGAAATGGGAGCCAAGTGTCAAGAAAATGGGAGCCAAGGGTTAAGGAAATGGGAGCTAAGTGTAAAGGAAATGGGAGCCAAGTGTCAAGAAAATGAGAACCAAGTGTCAAGAAAATGGGAGCCAAGTGTCAAGGAAATGAGAACCAAGTGTCGAGGAAATGGGAGCTAAGTGTCAAGGAAATGGGAGCCAAGTGTCAAGGAAATGGGAGCATATGTCATTTGCATTTGTTATCCATATTTATCCAAATCATATGAAAAGAATGTTTTATGGAATTTGTTAACATACACAATTGACAAGTAACTTTCCAGATCTCTTTTGAAGCTGCTGCCATTGTTGATTTTAGAGTCAAGAGCAGGGAACTAGTGAGTAAGCTCTATTTTCAAGGGGTCAAGGTCATATACAATTACATAAAAGTTTTCTGTTGGGACTTGAAAATGACAGTCAATGAGATCATGCAATATCATTTTTCCATTTTTTAAAAAGTCAATTTGGTACCCAAGAAAGATTTTGTATTTTATCCATTTTCCTAATTTTTATGTGCAAAATGTTTAAAAAGCACCAAGTCTTGTATGAGCTCTAGGGCCAATCAATTTATTAACTTGTGAACATTGTATGCCTTTTGCCACATGGAATTCAGAGAGATATTTCTGAGAAGTTTGCCAGAATAGATTTGGGACATACTTAACAGAGAGTTATATTATTGTCTGTTGAATTAGCCTGTGTATTATTTTTACAACTTGAGGTGAAATAAAGCCATGTGATTATTCTAAAAATTAATTTGAGTGAAGTTCTGCTTGCAGTGTTCCTTGTGTATATTTATAATGTAGATACTGATATTTCATTGTTTCCTAATTTCTAACAATTTATTTTGCAATTGAAACATCCAGCTCATGTGACTGTTATTTTAATTGAAAATTTTTAAATTACAATGTTTCATAACGAATTGATTTATTTACCGGAACACATACATTTTCATGCATATAAATTGTTGTTTTGTTTGCTGCACTTATTCGTCTTCCTAAAGTAAATGTTTTCATTGTAATCAGCATACAATAACAAACTCTTAAAAATATTTTTTGTTTTCATCGACCAAAAAATGTTCCAGAAATTCCCAAACTGGCTGCTGCAGTTGTGTTTTCCATCAAGGGAAATCAAGTTTCTAGACATATGTCTCTTTTCCCCTCTTTAGTATATCACATGGTGTAATTATACCAAATGCTTGGAAATGGAAGTGCCAGGGCTGAGCAATCCATACTTTCGTGTTATACAGTTACGTGGGAGAAATTTTATGGTTACCATGGAAATATAGTTTTAATTATTGATGTGCATTGTTCTTTGTTATTAGCCAGCTGGTACTTGATTAACAATCACCCAACAGAGCTAACCAGTTAAGTTGGCTTCATTTTTGTGGTGCCCAGATTAGTCCAGTCCATATTTGGCAGAAATACATACATTGCAGTAACCAGAGTTAACATCACAGTTTTAGATTTTGCTTCCTTTTTTCCTTCTAAAAATCATATTTTCCTAAACCCCATGATATATTCTAATCACATTGGTCATGAAACCAAGATGGATCATTCTTTGACACCTTTGCTCTCCCATTTTATGATGGGGTCAAGGTCAGTTATATAAAATCAGTATTTAGGTTTTAGTTTAATTGTTGTTTCTAAACCCTTTGATTTGGATTTTTGTTTTAAATATGTGTACTTGTGATGACTCGTTGTAAAGTTGTATCAGTTTTTGGGCAATAATCTCATTTGCCCCTTTGACCTTGGGTTAGAAGTTTATTTTCATATATATACTTATATTCCATAACTATTTGATGGATTTTTTTTATAAGTTCATGGGTTGAATCATTATAAAGCTGAAAGTTCAATCTATGATAAGCTTGTTTGCTTTGGGATCATGGTCAAAGCCATAGAAAAATAAGGTTTAATGATTTTATATTTTTGAAACCCCCTTGATTGGTCATACTTGGGATTAAAGGGGCCCCAAGTGGCCAAGTGGTCTAAAGCGCTTTCCGTTATGGATCATTGCCATCTCACCTCTGCATGGGTTTGAGTCTCAGATTCAGCTAATGTAGGTATGTGAGAAAGCTTGCCAGTAGCTTCTCATGGGTCGGTGGTTCTTTCCAGGGGTTTTCCCTGGTTTCTTTCTCCATTGATACTGGCCATCATGTATAGCCTATCGCGTGCTGAAAAATGGTGTTAAACCCTACTACAACGACAACATTCTATGACAAGATCTTTTATTCTTTGATCATGGGATCATAGCCCTATAATTTTGGTTCATTTTTTGGTTAGTTTATATGTCTGAAACCCATTGATGGATTTAGTTTATAATTTTGATTAATTATTTTTTAGCTATGTAATTATTATTATGTTGCTATGCAATTATAATTATGTACCTGTGTAATTATAATGCTGTTACGGCAAGTCATTCTGCAGCATAACTTGCCCCTTTGACCTTGGGGCAAGGTCAAGTAATAAAAAATTTGTTTGTTTTATCTTTATTTTCTTGACTCGTTGATGGATTTTGTTCAAAATTAATCACAGTGAAGCTTCAGTGATTTATTTTTTGATATGTTTTCTCAGCTTTTTGAATGTTCAGTAAACATGGCTATATAGTTTACATTATTTTTTGTGTGTTTCATGCTTTCTGGTCATGGTTCCAGTTAGAATGCACACAGAATGACTGGAATGCTAATTAATGCAAATAACTTGTTTTGAGATTTGCTGGAGTGGGTGAATGGAAGCTTTTAATCTAGGATATATCCGATGTGTTGGTTTTAAAAAAAAAAGAAAGATGTTCTAAAGACTCAGGATTGTTGCTGACTCCTGATGACTAGACTTGGGACAGGCGGATTTATATCTGGCAAGAATGAATATTAGTTGTCATGCTTTAGGTGCTTTTTTTCTTTCTTTTCATCATCTTCTTCTGCTTCTTCTTCTTCTACTTATTATTATTACAGTCGACTCCACTTAATTGCACATTGGCTAACTGCACACGTCAAAGAACTGCACATAGTCACGCCGGTCCCGTTTTTTTCCCAATGCTTTTCAATGGGAACAAACTTCGGATAACTGCACTTTCCTAAAATGCACACTCCGGATAATAGCACGATAAATTTCTGCCCGTGGCACATTATTCAATACAATTTTACTCCGGTTAACTTCACAATGTATATTCATGATCAGTTATTGCCAGTCCACTGCTGTAGCGCTTCAAATAAACCGACAATTAGGCCAGTAAATGCGACTTTGTAAATGATTGACATGTAAAGGACACCCTAGGTGGTATATGCATGTATATCCGTGCCCACTAGGGAGCAATAGCATGGGAAAAATCATAGTACATCAGAGGAAACATTGCTCTAAGCCATTCCGGTTTGAATGATTTCAAACCCACCAGAAAATGGACGGTTGGAAAGATGGAAAATGTGCAACGGAATTCAATTTATACGACAACACGGCGAAAAACAGTATGCAGACGACTTTGGAGCTGAACCTTTTTTCTGTGGGAGATGACCCATCAATGTCTGACAGCAGTTTTCGAATAACAAGCGATCTATAGAATTTCTAGAAATTCGCTATAATTCCTTGATTCATTGGTTGAATCAGTGAAATTGTGTTTGGAGGAAGGAAAACAAGCTTAACATTTAAGTAAAAGTTGAAAGAGTGGATTCTTCATCATTGTTTAAATTTATTATTCACATATATTTGTGATGTGCTGATTTAAAGCTGTACTGTACCGTACTTCGGTTAACTGCACACTCCGGTTAACTGCACAGTCTCGTGACAGGCCTGAGGGTGTGCAGTTAACCGGAGTCGACTATTATTATTATTATTATTATTATTATTATTATTATTATTATTATTATTATTATTATTATTATGTAAGGAAACAGTTTTAGATAAATGATGGTTCCATAAAGATGACTTTAGTTTACAATTTAAGTAATTGCAGAATAAAATATATGATAATTTTCCCAGTGCATTAATTAGGGAAAAAAATCTGGGATTTCATAGAATTTAGGATATTGGACCAAATTACAAATCCATTTAACACTACATGTCAGAGTAATGCAGAGGCAAGATAAGGCATCAAGTGTAATAGACAAGATGATTGGAAATGCAGCAGATACCAAGTACAGTTGCCCCCTGGGGTATTAGATGCCAATTACCAGCAAGCACCTGTTTGGGAGGATGTACATTGTACTACCGTATATATGTTATATGTGTATCTTTAAATTAACAAGGTATTTACTTTTAAATTAAATCTTAACACTTCTAAAGAAAGAATATCACTATCAATTTTGCTTGGTCTCACGGGGATGTACACTTTTTTGTTGACAGGGTTTTCACAATCAATCCAGCACCCAGCTTAATGAAAATCTGATTGTAGCCGATTTATTTGAATGCTTTCAAATGAGACCCCATAATTGTTTCCTACCCTCATTTGAGGTGAAAATGAAAAGAACTTTAAGTACTCTATGATTTCATTATAAAAATATTGTTTATGCAAAACAATATTTTCTTAGAATCAAATTTCTTTAAGAGTCCTAATATTCACACCTTTTTAGTCTGTCATAGAAAAGGAAACATACAGATGTTTTTATATGAAATATGTACAGGCATATATGAAAAAAATTGCAGATGAATAAAGGAAAAATGTAAATGTGTATATAGGAAGAATATTTAGGTATGTATAGAAAAAACATCCATGTGTAAATAGGAAGAATATTTAGGTGTGTATAGAAAAAGCATACATGTGTAAATAGGAAGAATATTTAGGTGTGTATAGAAAAAACATACATGTGTATATAGGAAGAATATTTAGGTGTGTATAGAAAAAGCATACATGTGTAAATAGGAAGAATATTTAGGTGTGTATAGAAAAAACATACATGTGTATATAGGAAGAATATTTAGGTGTGTATAGAAAAACCATACATGTGTAAATAGGAAGAATATTTAGGTGTGTATAGAAAAAAACATACATGTGTAAATAGGAAGAATATTTAGGTGTGTATAGAAAAAACATACATGTCTATATAGGAAGAATATTTAGTTGTGTATAGAAAAAACATCCATGTGTAAATAGGAAGAATATTTAGGTGTGTATAGAAAAAGCATACATGTGTAAATAGGAAGAATATTTAGGTGTGTATAGAAAAAACATACATGTGTATATAGGAGGAATATTTAGGTGTGTATAGGAAAAAATGTATTTATAGGAAATATTAAAGATGTATATAAGAAATTCTGGAATCCATAAAATGTCTTAATCTGATGTATACCATGGCCACCCAAGCTACACCATGGCTACCAAACTACACCATGGCCACCAAGCTACACCATGGCTACCAAGCTACACCATGGCCACCAAGCTACACCATAGCCACCAAGCTACACCATGGCCACCAAGCTACACCATGGCTATCAAGCTTCACCATGGCCACCAAGCTACACCATTCCTATCAAGCTTCACCATGGCCACCAAGCTACACCATGACTATCAAGCTTCACCATGGCCACCAAGCTTCACCATGGCCACCAAGCTACACCATGGCTATCAAGCTTCACCATGGCCACCAAGCTTCACCATGGCCACCAAGCTTCACCATGGCTATCAAGCTTCACCATGGCCACAAAGCTAAACCATGGCTATCAAGCTTCACCATGGTCACCAAGCTACACCATGGCTATCAAGCTTCACCATGGCCACCAAGCTACACCATGCCACCAAGCTACACCATGGCCACCAAGCTACACCATTGCCACCAAGCTACACCATGGCCACCAAGCTACACCATGGCCACCAAGCTACACCATGGCCACCAAGCTTCACCATGGCCACCAAGCTTCACCATGGCCACCAAGCTTCACCATGGCCACGAAGCTACACCATGGCCACCAAGCTTTACCATGGCCACCAAGCTACACGAGTATGTTATGTCCGTAAAACCTTGATAGGAAACTGTCAGGTTATGTAGAAGAAGAGGGTTTTCCAATTTAAATGTAATCCTTATATATCTTGCAAAGTTTTCTACAAGTCTAGTTAAAATAATTTACTTTAAACGTTACAGATCTAGTTTAAAATAATTTACTTTAAACGTTACAGATCTAGTTTAAATTGAATCCTTGAGGTTCTTGCAAAGCTTACAAATTTTTCTAAAATGGAATCCTGAAGTTTCTTGTAAAACATACAAGTCTATTTAAATATGGAATACTCAAGATTCTTGTAACACTTACAAATCTAGTTAAAATGGACATTCTCACTTATTTGTAACACTTACAAATCTAGTTAAAATGGACACTGTAATTTACTTGTAATGCTTACAAATCTAGTTAAAATAGATATTCTAATTTAATGCTTACAAATCTGTGATTTTTCCCATTTAATTACTTTTAGTTTTCTCTTAATGTGTTTTAAATTGTTAAGATTTCCAACTTTATTAGCTGAAGCTGCTATTTTTATGAAGGTATATATTAACAATCCTCTCATCCTCATCATAACATTGTCAAATCAAGTCAGAGAATACTAACCTATACTAAAGGACATGATACAGTACTCTCTCATTACAACTATTGTCCAATCAAGCCAGAGTATACTAACCTATACTAAAGGGCATGATACAGTACTCTCTCAGTACAACTATTGTCTAATCAAGCCAGAGTATACTAACCTATACTAAAGGGCATGATACAATACTCTTTTTACAACCATTGTCCAATCAAGCCAGAGAATACTAACCTATACTAAAGGACATGATACAGTACTCATTACAACCATTGTCCAATCAAGCCAGAGTATACTAACCTATACTAAAGGACATGATACAGTACTCTCTCATTACAACCATTGTCCAATGAAGCCAGAGAATACTGACCTATACTAAAGGACATGATACAGTACTCTCTTTTTACAACCATTGTCCAATCAAGCCAGAGAATACTAACCTATACTAAAGGACATGATACAGTACTCAGTACAACCATTGTCCAATCAAGCCAGAGTATACTAACCTATACTAAAGGACATGATACAGTACTCTCATTACAACCATTGTCCAATCAAGCCAGAGTATACTAACCTATACTAAAGGACATGATACAGTACTCTCATTACAACCATTGTCCAATCAAGCCAGAGTATACTAACCTATACTAAAGGACATGATACAGTACTTTCATTACAACCATTGTCCAATCATGCCAGAGTATACTAACCTATATTAAAGGACATGATACAGTACTCATTACAACCATTGTCCAATCAAGCCAGAGTATACTAACCTATAATGAAGTACTTGATATAGTACCCTGTGATGGAATAGATACCTTATAAAAGTCATGGAGTATGTTTCATATAATTAAGTATTTTATATAGTGCTCAGTCATGGAGTAGACACCTTATAATGAAGTATTGATATAGTGCTCAGTCATGGAGTAGACACCTTATAATGAAGTATTGATATAGTGCTCAGTCATGGAGTAGACATCTTATAATGAATTAAACAATACAGTACCATCTCATTATAATCCAGTTCAATAGAGTTATAGAGGAGAATATATTTTAAAGCTGTACATGATAATAACCCAAAGGGCGTCATTGAGTAAACCACATAATGCTCACTCACTATAACTGATGAAATCATAGAGTAGACTGCATTATAAAAAAAGTACATTACAATATGCTCACTCATTATAACCCTGTCTAATGTAGTTAGAGTACATTACAATATACTCACTCATTATAACCCTGTCTAATGTAATCAGAGTACATTACAATATGCTCACTCATTATAACCCTGTCTAATGTAATCAGAGTACATTACAATATGCTCACTCATTATAACCCTGTCTAATGTAGTCAGAGTACATTACAATATACTCACTCATTATAATCCTGTCTAATGTAATCAGAGTACATTACAATATGCTCACTCATTATAACCCTGTCTAATGTAGTCAGAGTACATTACAATATGCTCACTCATTATAACCCTGTCTAATGTAGTCAGAGTACATTACAATATGCTCACTCATTATAACCCTGTCTAATGTAGTCAGAGTACATTACAATATGCTCATTATAACCCTGTCTAATGTAGTTAGAGTACATTACAATATACTCACTCATTATAACCCTGTCTAATGTAATCAGAGTACATTACAATATGCTCACTCATTATAACCCTGTCTAATGTAATCAGAGTACATTACAATATGCTCACTCATTATAACCCTGTCTAATGTAGTCAGAGTACATTACAATATACTCACTCATTATAACCCTGTCTAATGTAATCAGAGTACATTACAATATGCTCACTCATTATAACCCTGTCTAATGTAGTCAGAGTACATTACAATATGCTCACTCATTATAACCCTGTCTAATGTAGTCAGAGTACATTACAATATGCTCACTCATTATAACCCTGTCTAATGTAGTCAGAGTACATTACAATATGCTCACTCATTATAACCCTGTCTAATGTAGTCAGAGTACATTACAATATACTCACTCATTATAACCCTGTCTAATGTAGTCAGAGTACATTACAATATACTCACTCATTATAACCCTGTCTAATGTAGTCAGAGTACATTACAATATGCTCACTCATTATAACCCTGTCTAATGTAGTCAGAGTACATTACAATATGCTCACTCATTATAACCCTGCCTAATGTAGTCAGAGTACATTACAATATGCTCACTCATTATAACCCTGTCTAATGTAGTCAGAGTACATTACAATATGCTCACTCATTATAACCCTGTCTAATGTAGTTAGAGTACATTACAAAATGCTCACTCATTATAACCCTGTCTAATGTAGTTAGAGTACATTACAATATGCTCACTCATTATAACCCTGTCTAATGTAGTCAGAGTACATTACAATATGCTCACTCATTATAACCCTGTCTAATGTAGTCAGAGTACATTACAATATACTCACTCATTATAACCCTGTCTAATGTAGTCAGAGTACATTACAATATGCTCACTCATTATAACCTGTCTAATGTAGTCAGAGTACATTACAATATGCTCACTCATTATAACCCTGTCTAATGTAGTTCGAGTACATTACAATATGCTCACTCATTATAACCCTGTCTAATGTAGTTAGAGTACATTACAAAATGCTCACTCATTATAACCCTGTCTAATGTAATCAGAGTACATTACAATATGCTCACTCATTATAACCCTGTCTAATGTAGTCAGAGTACATTACAACATGCTCACTCATTATAACCCTGTCTAATGTAGTCAGAGTACATTACAATATGCTCACTCATTATAACCCTGTCTAATGTAGTCAGAGTACATTACAATATGCTCACTCATTATAACCCTGTCTAATGTAGTTAGAGTACATTACAAAATGCTCACTCATTATAACCCTGTCTAATGTAGTCAGAGTACATTACAATATGCTCACTCATTATAACACTGTCTAATGTAGTCAGAGTACATTACAATATGCTCACTCATTATAACCCTGTCTAATGTAGTCAGAGTACATTACAATATGCTCACTCATTATAACCCTGTCTAATGTAGTTAGAGTACATTACAATATGCTCACTCATTATAACCCTGTCTAATGTAGTCAGAGTACATTACAATATGCTCACTCATTATAACCCTGTCTAATGTAGTTAGAGTACATTACAATATGCTCACTCATTATAACCCTGTCTAATGTAGTCAGAGTACATTACAATATGCTCACTCATTATAACCCTGTCTAATGTAGTCAGAGTACATTACAATATGCTCACTCATTATAACCCTGTCTAATGTAGTTAGAGTACATTACAATATGCTAACTCATTATAACCCTGTCTAATGTAGTCAGAGTACATTACAAAATACTCACTCATTATAACCCTGTCTAATGTAGTCAGAGTACATTACAATATACTCACTCATTATAACCCTGTCTAATATAGTCAGAGTACACCACGTGACATTTCTTTACATAATGTACATATAGCACTATCTTGTTATAACCCTGTTTCAGGAGGCATATAGTGGACACATTATAAAGAGGTAGATGACACAGTACCACCTCTTTATAACCCAATGAGATACTTGATTATAATTGTAACACTATGTAATGAAATGGGATCAAGGATGCTGGAATGGTATTATAATGAATATCATTACATTGAGGGAGTACTATGTTTAGATGATATGCATGGGAAATAATATAGATGAATGTATAACATTTGAACTCCCAATGCATATTATTCAAAATAAAGCTTTGTTTTAAATTATCAGTACCAAAATCTACACATGTACAATGTGTTTGTAGATGATAAAGAGATGTGATGAAGGGTTTGAATGTTTTTGTTGATGATAAAGAGATGTAATAAAGGGGTTGAATGATTTTGTCAATGATAAAGAGATGTGATTAAGGGGTTGAATGATTTTGTCAATGATAGAGATGCGATAAAGGGGTTGAATGATTTTGTCAATGATAAAGAGATGTGATAAAGGGGTTGAATGATTTTGTCAATGATAAAGAGATGTGATAAAGGGGTTGAATGATTTTGTTGATGATAAAGAGATGTGATAAAGGGGTTTAATGATTTTGTTGATGATAAAGAGATGTGATGAATGGTTTGAATCATATTCAGGGAGTTTGGAAACTTTGTACCTGTAAATATAATTTGATGACCCACTTTTCCGTTTGTATTCTTACTCCCACGCAACCATAATCCTCGTTTGTTTTTTATATACCTGCACAACAAGAGAGATTGGTGGCCACCTGCCCATCATAATGTATTATTAATTACAGTGCTAATAAATGTTAGGTGATTAAAAGTTCAAACCCATCATAATATTTTATTAATTACAGTGCTAATAAATGTTAGGTGATTAAAAGTTCAAACTCATCATAATGTATTATTAATTACAGTGCTAATAAATGTTAGGTGATTAAAAGTTCAAACCCATCATAATGTATTATTAATTACAGTGCTAATAAATGTTAGGTGATTAAAAGTTCAAACCCATCATAATGTATTATTAATTACAGTGCTAATAAATGTTAGATGATTAAAAGTTCAAACCTAACAAATGTTTTATTATGGTAAACTGACATTTGATTTTAAAATTAAATAAAATATGATAGTTAAATCTCATTTCAGTGTCTTAATAGTGTATTATCAGAGTTCTAAAAATTCATTAGCATCAAAGATTTTATATTTAGCATAAGAATTATATATTAGCACCAGAGTTCTATATTAGCACCAGAGTTCTATATTAGCACCAGAGTTCTATATTAGCAACAGAGTTCTATTTTAGCAACAGAGTTTTATATTAGCAACAGAGTTCTATACATGTATTTGCATCCAAGTTCTCTAAGCATCAGAGTTCTATATTGAAATCAGTTCTGTATTAGCCAGGGTTCTGTATGAGCCAGGGTTCTGTATTGGCTTCAGAGTTATATGTTAGCATCTGAGTTCTATATTTTCATCAGTTCTGTATTAGCCAGGGTTCTGTATTGGCTTCAGAGTTCTATGTTAGCATCTGAGTTCTATATTTTCATCAGTTCTGTATTGGCTTCAGAGTTCTTTGTTAGCATCTGAGTTCTATATTTTCATCGGTTCTGTATTAGCCAGGGTTCTGTATTAGCCAGGGTTCTGTATTGGCTTCAGAGTTCTATATTAAGATGAGTTATATATTATGACATATTTTTTGTGCATTTTAAACAGACGAGTTAAACCAAACAAATCATAAAGTAATTTTTAAATGTGCACAAATAAAGGTAAAACAAATCTATATTCAGTGCATTTAGTCTGGTGTTCTCTGCCTTTATTTTTTCCAATTCTTGGTGCATCTTGTTGCATTTAGTCTGGTGTTCTCTGCCTACATGTCCAGTTCTTGCCGCATCTGATCAATATAAACCTTGCTATCAGTTCTAGTTTGCATCTTGTTGCATTTAGCCTGGTTTTCTCGGCCTTTATTTTCAGTTCTTGTTGCATCTTGTTGCATTTAGTCCGGTGTTCTCTGCCTTTATTATTTCCAGTTCTTGTTGCATCTTGTTGCATCTAGTCTGGTGTTCTCTGCCTACATTTCCAGTTCTTGTCACATCTAATCACTTTAAACCTAGCTATCAGTTCTAGTTGCATGATGTTGCATTTACCGGTAGTCAAGTGTTCTCTGCCTACATTTCCAGTTCTAGTTGAATCTGATCAATATAAACCTAGCTATCAGTTCTTGTTGCATCTTGTTGCATCTAGTCTGGTGTTCTCTGCCTACATTTCCAATTCTTGTCACATCTGATCAATACCTAGCTATTAGTTCTAGTTATGTTCCATGCATGTTTGAAATGATAATCCTTCTTCACTGCCAGAATACTAAGAAAATCACATAAATGAAATGGACCATGAATTAATCTTGATGCCTAAGCTGCTTGACCCATTAATAAAAGCATGATTAACACCTTAATGATCAAGATTCCATGTTTTGCAATGTTCAGAAAATATACTAATTCATAATGTTGCAATTAGTACCATCATTAGAGTAACTTGTCCAATTTATTTAATTTTTTCATCTCATGCTCTGTCTGGTGTCAGATCTGCTTTTTAAGAAAACATAAATATTTGGATTCAGACATTACTAACTACTGGACAATAATTGAAAATTTGTATTTATGTAATTTGCTATTAAAGTCAATATCCAAATGTACTTGTTAGCTCCTGGTAATTTTTGCATTAAAATTTTGTAATTTGTTTGTCAATTGAATTGATATAGAATATAATGTGTTCATGTCAGCTGTGAAGATTTTAAGATAACACCCACTAGGACTGAGTCAGGGCACATGAAATGTATATTGTACAATTAAGATCACTTAAATATAATAGCATTTATTTGAGTTTCTCTTGTGTTCAATATTTCTTTTCATTTAACATGTATAAATAGGTGTAGGACCAAAGGCAAATATTTGACATGCAGTCTTTACTTTCCAAACTCTAGACTGGAAAACATATCACTTTTGTCATTAATTGGAGGATACTCAATAGAAAATGGTTGGAAAATATATGGTAGACCTGACCTTGTCGGCTTAAGTCAAGTATCACTTAGTCGTATGATTCTTAATTTTTTCTTGGGGCAGATGGACAGACAAACCAGCTGTCAATGCCTATACATCAGTAGGTGTGTCGTACAATGGGTTGCAAAAGAATGTTTTACATCATGGTGTTGGAGTTGTTGTAAATCAGGTGTAATTAGTTGTATAATCAGAAAAATACTTTTATTCATGTGTAAAATCCACATCCTGTTGTAGAATATCACTCACAGCATACATGATGTTCTTACATACATACAAAATGTATTAAACCCCTGGGGATCTTGTTTTTGAAGTACATTTTCTATTAGCAGTTAAAATGTACATGTTACCCAATATATGCGCACTATGTTGGAAACTATATATATATATAAAGCAAGAGTCATTAACTGTTTTTAATTGCACTATTTGTAATATTCAGGTGGGTAGGTAGTTTTCTTTAACAATGTGATTAGTATATATTATGTACTAAGTACTGGAGCAAAATCAGGTCAGTTAGGTGCACAAATCAATCTGAGAATACTTTTTTATCATTGGGGGAAAAAGGTGCTAGGGTCAGCGAGGAAATTGCACAATATTTACAATATATACAGTGACTATGCATTCCTAATAGTTTGAGTTTTTGTTGAAAAGACTATGTCTGTCGATGGGTTAATTAATTTGTCCCTTGCCAATGTGACTTTCTGTGTCTCTGGATTCGGTATTATTAATTATTCCCATGCCAAGGATTTTGGTATTTGATGTACCCATTGCCTGTGTTCATTCAGTGTTTATTTGTTATTGCCCTCTCTATGTTGTTACCCATTCAATGTTTCAGCCCCTATATTACAGTGTGGATGCATCTCAGAAAGAGTGACTCTGGCATACCAAAATTAGGACACTTTTGACCTAATTTGCACACACGTGACTTTTATATTTTTGTGTTTCTTTATTACATCACCAATATCTTGGTTTCAATTTATTATGAACTCATGAATACATCTCTGTGGAAGTATCTCCACCATATCATAAGGAGGTTGCTTTGACCAAATTTGCACTCTTGACTGACTTGTGATAGATGGTAGTTGAATTTTCCAGTTTTTGTAATTAATTAAACATAATTAATGCAAATTAATTAATTAAACATAATTAATGCAAACTAATTAATTAAACATAATGCAAATTAATTAATTAAACATAATTAATGCAAATTAATTAATTAAACATAATTAATGCAAATAAATTAATTAAACATAATTAATGCAAATTAATTAATTAAACATAATGCAAATTAATGAATTAAACATAATGCAAATTAATGAATTAAACATAATTAATGCAAATTAATTAATTAAACATAATTAATGCAAATTAATTAATTAAACATAATGTAAATTAATAATTAAACATAATGCAAATTAATTAATTAAACATAATTAATGCATAACTAATGCAAATTCTTGCACATCTCAACATCTCAACAAAGATAATTTACACTTTACAAAACTTGGTCAGAAAAACCCCAAATGTTTATGCTTGAAAGGCTTTGTATTGTAAGCTTTTTCTGTATTAAACATTCACTACAGACCTGCCAACTCTTATGATTTTGCTGAAAGTCTTACGAAAATTACCCTTAAAATACATACTTATTGCATACTACAAAAACTATGGAACAATTATTGTTGCCGGAAAAAAATCAAGATAATTCATTCATATGTGTTATATTTTGATCTATGTTTCATCTTAGAATTAGTGAAATTAGTCAGGGAACCTGACTAACTTTACAGCAGCAGCACCAGATGCTTTAAACTGCACCTATTTGTTGATGCGAAGTGTCTACATGATCAAACTGTTGATTATAAAATTGTAAAAAATGGCATTTATAAAACAATGCATGTTTAAGATGAAAAGGGAAGATAAGCTTCTAGAAAAGTGTTAATAATCAACACAGAAGAATTAAAAGCAGTATTGAGATTCTTGTGAATAAAAGCTGGAAAAGGACATAATTATGTTTATTGGACATCACATGCCAATTTGAATATGTCTTGTGATGCGAGGTATGATTGTCATCATCATGTGAAATGGAAAAGAATTTTCAAGAATTATGTCAGGTTGAGTTATAGCAACAAGCCATTGAGCTGCATAGGGTTTAGAACTAGAGTTTGTGTGATTATGTTCAACTGAAAAGCTTATGGTAAAGTATGCACAGTTGAACATAATCGTTGATGCTTTTTCATTAGGTTTTCCAGCTTTACAGTGGCAGTCATTAATATTTTGTTAAACATTACTGAAAACCAGTCAATCTTTTGGAAATACATCATCTGCCTTACTGAGATGGACTTGTCAGGGTTAGCAGGATTGTCTTTATCATAAACTCTATTTTAATGCACAAAATTTGCTTGTATGTGATCAATTTTTCAGCAATTCATTTGTTATACCCTCCCCCAGTACATTGGATCTTATTGTACATCACCCATGAAATATATGCATCTCAATGACTTAATCATACTGGAACTAGTACATTGGGACTCAGTTTTCAAATAATTATTATTCAAGCTGTTTATTACATTGTGAATCTGTTAGTCCCCATTTCACTTAGATTTTAAGAAAATTGAAATGTGAATGCATATAAAAGTAATCATACAATATCATTGAGACTTAAATGTGAATGCATATATCATTGAGACTTAAATGTGAATGCATATAAAAGTAATCATACAATATCATTGAGACTTAAATGTGAATGCATATAAAAGTAATCATACAATATCATTGAGACTTAAATGTGAATGCATATAAAAGTAATCATACAATATCATTGAGACTTAAATGTGAATGCATATAAAAGTAATCATACAATATCATTGAGACTTAAATGTGAATGCATATAAAAGTAATCATACAATATCAGTGAGACCTGATGTTTTGCCTGAATGACCTTTTGTATTTTTAGCTATTTATTTGTTAATCATTATCTTGGACTATATTTGACCTGCCCTATTTAAACTTCAAAATTAGGTCACTTTAACTTGGCACTGGAGGCATCACAAGGAGGGTAAATCTGACATTAAAATTAGGTCACTTGTATTTTTAATTGCATTTCATATTTTTGGCTATTTGTTCATTTCACTATCATCACTGACCTGGTTTCACCTGCTTTTGTGAAAATACATTGATGGCGGCATATCAGTGGAAGTGACAGTGATATTGTTTTTATTTATTCCAAATGTGATCCTACTGGACAGGGGAATCACCTTTTGGAGTTGACATGTTAAAGCTAGTACTCCAGCTGTAGAAATGTTCCATTTTCAAATAATTTGATTTTGTTAAAATATTTTGTGTGTATATGTATAAATTTTGAGCTGACACTATACCAATATTACAACCACTCTGGTGGCGTATTGGTTAGAGTGTCTGCCGCAGAAGCGGGAGGTCGTGGGTTCGATCCCTGGCTGAGTCATACCAAAGACTTGTAAAAAATGGTACTAACAGCTGCCTTGCATGGTGCTCAGCATTAAGAGGTTAGTGTTAGGACTGGTCAGCCTGGTGTCAGGATAATGTGACTGGGTGGTACATGTCTGAGGCATGATGCCCCAGTGCTAGACATTGTTATAAACTGCCTCACTGCAAACATTGTAGCGATATAACTAAAAAATTGATAAAGGTACTTTAAAAATCCTAACAAATTTTTTTTATACAAAATATACCAATATTGCACCTACAGTGTGCTCAGGAAACATGTTCCCACTCAACTGCAAGTGGCATCTTAAAGCTACCAGAATGCCATATCTTAAATCATTATAGGTGATGTGACAGCTTAAGCAACTTGCACACTGCTGTACTTAAGTTAAGATGCATATGACAGATGGGTCGTTCATGACCCAGTGTGTTCCTTCTTAAAAAAATAAAAAAATAAATAAATAATTAAATAAATAAGTAAATAAATAAATAAATAAATAAATGAATAAATAGATAAAAACTACTATTATTTTTTTATTATTATTATTATCATCATCATTATAGTTATTGGATAGGGTAGATTTATTGTACATGTTTATTATCATTTTGTTACCTTGTCTAGAATAAAAATAGATATGTGTAGGCAACCCTGGAGGTTAAGTGCCCATGTCTATGTTGTGACTTCCAGTTATTTGGTGTTTGGCTTGGCTATCAGATAATCTCCAAAGCAAACAGCCACTGGCCATAAAACATTCCTTCACATTGCAGTTTAGATTTGTAATGGTGAGAGAAATTACATGTTAAAAGCCTTTTAAGACATCTCAGGGTGATAGCAAGAATAAAGGTACAAATAGTTTTGTTTACAAAGGTAACACTGTAATATAAAAGGTTCTTAAAATTGACATTAATAGGTTTATGCTGGAAATAGTTGTACTTGACCAGTCTATAATGGAAATAGTTGTACTTGACCAGTCTATAATGGAGATAGTTGTACTTGACCAGTCTATAATGGAAATAGTTGTACTTGACCAGTCTATAATGGAAATAGTTGTACTTGACCAGTCTATAATATAATAACTGTACCTGACTAGGTCATTTTAGCTGACATAGAAAAGAAATTTAATAACAAATGTGCCCCAATCTATTTTCGGTCATTTTACAAAAATATGGGCCTTGAAATATGTTCACTGATCCACTTGTCTTACAGGTTCGATGATACAGAACCTTTAATTGGTCTGCAGGTCATATGATACATGAACATCGAATCATTCCGCAGGTCACATGACATGGAACCTCTAATTATTCTGCAGATTGTATGGCACCCAACTTTTAATTGTCTTGCAAAATTTTGACTTGAGCTATGATTGTGTGTAATTGTAAAAACCAGAAACCTAATCACCATCATTGACACTACTGACCGAATGCAGTTGATGATGCAGTACTTTTTCACAAGATATTCTTGTGACAAATGTGGTTTATTTTCACAAGGGACCTGGAGTGGCTGAGTGTTTTAAAGTATGCCATTACCGATCACGACCATTTTACCTCTCATTGCATGTGTTCAAGTCTTTAGCTCGGCCATTGTGGGTATGCTCTTAATGTATGTCCTCAAGCAACGTTTGTTTTCAAAGGTATGGTACCTTTTCTCAAAGATCCTCAAGGAATGGTACATTTCCTCACAGATCTTGTATCCTCAAGGAATGGTACATTTTCTCAAAGATCTTATATCCTCAAGGAATGGTACATTTTCTCAAAGATCTTGTATCCTCAAGGGACAGTGTATGTCCTCCATGAAAATGTATGCTTTAATTTATACTGTAGATTTTGGTTTATCAAACAATTTAATGGCAGTGATTGTATTTTCAGTTTGTACCGCATTGACATAAGGTTCAGATTCATATAGTATATGCTATATTTATGAAGATGTTTGTTCATTAAAGAGCAACAAGGAAGTAAGCTGAGTACATGGCTTTTTAAAGTGAGTGCAGCAGACTTATACATTTCATTTATTTTTGTAATTATGTCAACAAGCTGTACATGCAGTGCTGTTGCTATAGACATTATACTTTGCTGTTGTGTAAGATCAGTGTCTGGTTCCTTGTTATCACAAAATTGCTTGATCATAAACAACCAACCATTATGTTGCCATGTGTGCAAGGGCTTATTTTTTCATGTACAACAATTTTATTTACAATAGATTGCTTGTTTATAAAAAATGCAGGAAGACACAACCAAGTATGACAATACTGTAATAAATATAGAAACTACATGTACTGAGTATGACATTACTGTAATAAATATAGAAACTACATGTATCGAGTATGACATTATGGAAATAAATATAGAAACTATATGTACCGAGTATGACAATACTGAAATAAATATAGAAACTACATGTACGGATTATGACATTACTAAAATAAATATAGAAACTACATGTACCGAGTATGACATTACTACAGAAATAAATTTAAAAACTACATGTACCGAGTATGACATTACTTAAATAAATTTAAAAACTACATGTACCAAGTATGACATTACTAAAATAAATATAGAAACTACATGTACCAAGTATGACATTACTACAGAAATAAATGTAAAAACTACATGTACTGAGTATGAAATTACTTAAATAAATTTAAAAACTCATTGTACCAAGTATGACATTACTAAAATAAACATAGAAACTACATGTACCGAGTATGACATTACTAAAATAAATATAGAAACTACATGTACCAAATATGACATTACTGAAATAAATATAGAAACTACATGTACCAAGTATGACATTACAGAAATAAATGTAAAAACTACATGTACTGAGTATGACATTACTTAAATAAATTTAAAAACTACATGTACCAAGTATGACATTACTAAAATAAATATAGAAACTACATGTACCAAGTATGACATTACTACAGAAATAAATGTAAAAACTACATGTACTGAGTATTAAATTACTTAAATAAATTTAAAAACTACATGTACCAAGTATGACATTACTAAAATAAATATAGAAACTACATGTACCGAGTATGACATTACTAAAATAAATATAGAAACTACATGTACTGAGTATGACATTACTGTAATAAATACAGAAACTACATGTACCAAGTATGACATTACTAAAATAAATATAGAAACTACATGTACCAAGTATGACATTACTGTAATATACATAGAAACTACATGTACTGAGTATGACATTACTGTAATAAATACAGAAACTACATGTACCAAGTATGACATTACTGAAATAAATATAGAAACTACATGTACCAAGTATGACATTACTGAAATAAATATAGAAACTACATGTACCAAGTATGACATTACTGAAATAAATATAGAAACTACATGTACCAAGTATGACATTACGGAAATAAATATAGAAACTACATGTACCAAGTATGACATTACTGAAATAAATATAGAAACTACATGTACCAAGTATGACATTACTGAAATAAATATAGAAACTACATGTACCAAGTATGACATTACTGAAATAAATATAGAAACTACATGTACCAAGTATGACATTACTGAAATAAATATAGAAACTACATGTACCAAGTAGGACATTACTGAAATAAATATAGAAACTACATGTACCAAGTATGACATTACTACAGAAATAAATGTAAAAACTACATGTACTGAGTATGAAATTACTTAAATAAATTTAAAAACTACATGTACTGAGTATGACATTACTTAAATAAATTTAAAAACTACCTGTACCAAGTATGACATTACTAAAATAAATATAGAAACTACATGTACCAAGTATGACATTACTGTAATAAATATAGAAACTACATGTACTGAGTATGACATTACTGTAATAAATACAGAAACTACATGTACCAAGTATGACATTACTGAAATAAATATAGAAACTACATGTACCAAGTATGACATTACTGAAATAAATATAGAAACTACATGTACCAAGTATGACATTACGGAAATAAATATAGAAACTACATGTACCAAGTATGACATTACTGAAATAAATATAGAAACTACAGGACATTACTGAAATAAATATAGAAACTACATGTACCAAGTAGGACATTACGGAAATAAATATAGAAACTACATGTACCAAGTATGACATTACTGAAATAAATATAGAAACTACATGTACCAAGTATGACATTACTGAAATAAATATAGAAACTACATGTACCAAGTATGACATTACGGAAATAAATATAGAAACTACATGTACCAAGTATGACATTACAGAAATAAATATAGAAACTACATGGACAGAGTGTGACATTACTAAAATAAATATAGAAACTGCTTGTACTGCAAAACTTCCATTAAAGACAAGTGGGACACTAGTTATTATTAACATGTTATAGGAATATTTGAAGCATTGAGATCAGTTGTTAAAATTTTATTTATGAACATGGGGCCTCTAGTGGTTGTCCAAATCACTTGCCATTAACTGATCACTGCCATCTCACCTCTGTGGGTTCGAGTTGGCCAACATGAAGGATAAGTGAGAAAGCTTTACAGTAGGTTCCCATGGGTTGTTGGTTCTTGCCAGGGTTCTTTATACACCAGTTATACTGGCCTCGCTATATTTCCAATTGTGTGCAGACACAAGTCAATAAATGTAAAACAACTAACAAAAGATTATGCTCATAGTTAGGAATTAAAAACAGAAGACCTTGAGACTTTGAGACATTGTTGATGATATCGAATAGATTCTGCAATGTGAATGATACACATTACATGATGACTGACAGTGGTACATGATGACTGATACATACCATGAATGATACATACCATGAATGATACATACCATGAATGATACATGATGACTGGAACATACAAGACTTCATACATACTCCATGATGACTTACACATATTTTGAATGATACATGACTGATACATTCTACATAATGACTGATACATTCTACATGACTGACATCCATACTGTGACTGATACATATTTCAAAATGAATAATACATATTTCATGACAAATGATACATATACATGATGACTCTCACAAATATCATGCCTGATATATATTACATGACAAATGATATATATTACATGACAAATGATACATATTACATGACAAATTATACATATTACATGATGAATGATACATATTACATGATGAATGATACATATTACATGATGAATGATATATAACATACATTATACCTGATGACTAAAACATACCACATACATTATACATGTTACATGATGATTGACATTTACCAGGAGTGAGTGATACATGATGACTGGTAACATATTACACATGTAAATAAGTAAGCATGTAAGTACCAATACTTATGTTTAGGTTCTATATATTAAACCAATCAGATTATTAGTTTTGCCTCAATTTACACGCATGCACGTACACACACACACACACACACACACACACACACACACACACACACACACACACACACACACACACACACACACACAGTGGGCTACAATATGTAGACAGATTGCTTTAGTTGTTGTTTTGAATCTTGCTGTATGGACAATAATGGATTTTTCCTGGACTTTACCTACCTGTTTGCAGGGCTGGTTATAGTATAAGAAATGTGTTAATCATAGGTATGAGGTTTGCATCCATCCTAGTCACCAGTTGATTCATTTAGACATAAAGCATGGATCAATAACATGAAAGAATTTGGTACCTCATCCATTATTGACAGGTCTTCAATTTGGCACCTCATCCATTATTGACAGGTCTTCAGAAGTACTTCTTTTTATTACTATATGGCGTAAAAAGTGTTGAGGATATTTTGAGACTGCCTGGTCATCTGTCAGTCCATACATCCTTCATACTATTTGCAGAGCATTGTTTAAACCTGGAGCAATGAATTCCCCATGATGTAAAGTGGCTAGACATCGTTTTCATTAGCCCCAAACTCTGTTAAAGAGTCAAATGGTTGAAAGATTAAAAAAAAAAGTACAGTTACTGTTACTAGATATTTGACTGAAATTGGACTTTGTAACCATGGACAAGCCTTTTTTTAGACATGAAAACTGAATGCATTTGCAGCTGACACTTGCCCGTATTTGTATCCTGCCCTCAGGTACATGGCTTCTTGGCCATAACATTTGGAATCCCCACATTTTTACCATGAGTACACTTATTGGTCATGAACAAAGTCAAGTGTGCAACTCCCCAGTTCATGCCTTTGTAACTACTGAAATTCCCACCCTATAATGATATGTACACTTACTATACTTCAACAATGAATTCAGATGTGAAAGTGACACTGCAGGACTTGGTCTCTTGGTTTATCTTTACCCAGCAGGACCTAGCCTCTGGGTCTATCATTAGTCTGCATAACTTGACCCTTGGGTCTATCCTTAACCTGCATAAGGTGGTCCTATGGTCAATTTGTGGCCTACATGACCTAGATTCAGGATCTATCCTTACCCAGCATAACTTAGTCAACATATCAGTAAAAAGGTCAATTCAAGTTTATGGCTTCTCAGTAGACATTTTCTCCCTGAAAGGCACAGAAAACTATTTTATAACAGTTACATACAACCCTATTTAGACTACTGTAATACAGTATGGGGTAATTCAAATGATAAAAACATATAAAAGCTGGAAAATCTTCAAAAAAGAGCATTTAGGCTAATATCAAACCAGAAAGAAAGCAAGGAAAATTTAGCTGGTAAGTTAAAAATATTACCTTTTAAAGACCAAATCTGTTTAAGAAAAGCCAAATTAATGTACAGGATATCCATTAATAGTGATCCTGAATATTTACAATCCCTATTCCAGTATAGGCTACCAGGTAATACACCCCACCTGTGATCCATGTCTACAAAACGGTATAAAATTCCCAAACCAAATAAGGAATTATTTTAAAAAAGTTTCCAATACTCTGGAACTTTGCTCTGGAATAGTATTCCAATTGAGATTAGAAATGCCCACTCTATTTCCATCTTCCAAACCCAATATATCCAGTGGCTTCTGAGATGCTGCTGAAATAAATAAATTCCTTACATGAGGGCCTCAAGGTAGATTAGTTCTTAGCTACTTGTGTTACCCTCTTTAAATAAAGTCATTATTATTATTATTATTATTATTATTATTATTATTATTATTATTATTATTATTATTATTACTTAGGCTTTGGGTCTGTGTGCTGGGACTATCCATGGTTCAAAAACTTTTGGAGATCACAGTACTGTAACCATATACATATATACATTGATTGACAATACACCATACACTTATTGACAACACCATACACTAATTGACAACACCATACACTAATTGACAATATTATCCACTTATTAACATACACTTAATGACAACAGACTGTTATTAGTTTTACAAATCTACAAACTTTATCAAGAATATTCTTTTCAGGCCATTAGGGACTGGACATTTTTCCCCAAAAGGCTAAGATTGTGAGGGCCACAATGGGTAAACATTGGGTGGGTGGGGGACAGATGTTCTTTTAACAGACTTTTACTTTTCTGTTTTTTCATCAAGTAAAATAATGTATTGAGTATTTGAAACTTATCATAACTCTGTGGTGAGAATACAGATTGTCTCAAAATTATTAGTTATTCTGATAACAGCTGAATTTTGTAAAGAAAATATGTCTGGTATATAAAGAAAACACTGTTGATAGATTTGAGACTTTGTTTTGAACCTTCCACAAATTGCATCACCTTTGAAAACTCTAAACTCAGTCTGAAAACTCAGTCTGAACCGGAGGAATTGTATAAATATTTAACTATATTATTAATGACTCCCTTCTGGAAGGCTACGCCTCTACCGAGGCCATAAATAAGTGAATATTCTCATCTGATGACTTTAATTTTTGTACCCGACTATTGATTACCTTTGGTAGAGCATTGTTGCATGGCTCTGTGATCAAAGTAAAGGTAATTGTACTGTGTGTTCAGTGAACTGTTTGCTTCATTTCATGTTTATCCTGTTGGAATAATTTGAAGTAGTATGGTTAAGAATGAATCAGTCCCAGTTAAGAAGTGGTTATCTGAAACCTCATGGTACAAAATTACAAAAACAATCAACTAGGGACAATATAGAAATTACCCTCACCTCTTTAAAGCATTTAGAATCTATGATACTTGGATTCTGCAATATGATAATACAGTAGTTTTCCTGGATTATAAAGCATGTGGTCTTAATGCAGTGTCTTATATAAAACACCACTTTATAATGCAGTCTCATATAAAACACCACTTTATAATGCAGAACCTAGTATAAAACACCTGTATAAATGCATATAAAGCAGGTATGGTCGTGAGGACATTTTTAAAAAAATTGCTAACATTATGGCTGTATTTACTGAGTAAAACCAAATGTGTGGTTAAGATTTTAATAGAATATTTACCAGACTTGATCTTCCTTGTTTTGACAGAATTTATCACATCATGAAACTTACAAATTTATCGTACACTGCATTAATGTTCACAGCAAAGTAAAGCCTTTTAACGTATTGTGAATAAATGATGGCTTAGCTTATTCTTCAAGTCTAATGGCCTAGCTTATTCTTCAAGCCTAATGGCCTAGCTTATTCTTCAAGCTTAATGACCTAGCTTATTCTTCAGGTCTAATGGCCTAGTTTATTCTTCAAGCCTAATGGCCTAGCTTATTCTTAAAGTCTAATGGCCTAGCTTATTCTTAAAGTCTAATGGCCTAGCTTATTCTTCAAGCCTAATGGCCTAGTTTATTCTTCAGGTCTAATGGCCTAGTTTATTCTTCAAGCCTAATGGCCTAGCTTATTCTTCAAGCCTAATGGCCTAGCTTATTCTTCAAGCCTAATGGCCTAGCTTATTCTTCAAGCCTAATGGCCTAGCTTATTCTTCAAGCCTAATGACCTAGCTTATTCTTCAAGCCTAATGGCCTAGCTTATTCTTCAAGCCTAATGGCCTAGCTTATTCTTCAGGTCTAATGGCCTAGTTTATTCTTCAAACCTAATGGCCTAGCTTATTCTTAAAGTCTAATGGCCTAGTTTATTCTTCAAGCCTAATGGCCTAGCTTATTCTTCCAGCCTAATGGCCTAGATTATTCTTCAAGCCTAATGGCCTAGCTTATTCTTCAAGCCTAATGGCCTAGCTTATTCTTCCAGCCTAATGGCCTAGCTTATTCTTCAGGTCTAATGGCCTAGCTTATTCTTCAAGTCTAATGGCCTAGCTTATTCTTCAGGTCTAATTGCCTAGCTTATTCTTCAAGTCTAATGGCCTAGCTTATTCTTCAAGCCTAATGGCCTAGCTTATTCTTCAAGCCTAATGGCCTAGCTTATTCTTAAAGTCTAATGGCCTAGTTTATTCTTCAAGCCTAATGGCCTAGCTTATTCTTCAAGCCTAATGGCCTAGCTTATTCTTCAAGCCTAATGGCCTAGCTTATTCTTCCAGCCTAATGGCCTAGCTTATTCTTCAGGTCTAATGGCCTAGCTTATTCTTCAGGTCTAATGGCCTAGCTTATTCTTCAAGTCTAATGGCCTAGCTTATTCTTCAAGCCTAATGGCCTAGCTTATTCTTCAGGTCTAATGGCCTAGCTTATTCTTCAGGTCTAATGGCCTAGCTTATTCTTCAGGTCTAATGGCCTAGCTTATTCTTCAAGTCTAATGGCCTAGCTTATTCTTCAAGCCTAATGGCCTAGCTTATTCTTCAAGCCTAATGGCCTAGCTTATTCTTCAAGCCTAATGGCCTAGCTTATTCTTCAGGTCTAATGGCCTAGCTTATTCTTCAGGTCTAATGACCTAGCTTATTCTTCAAGCCTAATGGCCTAGCTTATTCTTCAAGTCTAATGGCCTAGCTTATTCTTCAAGTCTAATGGCCTAGTTTATTCTTCAAGCCTAATGGCCTAGCTTATTCTTCAAGTCTAATGGCCTAGCTTATTCTTCAAGCCTAATGGCCTAGCTTATTCTTCAAGCCTAATGGCCTAGCTTATTCTTCAATTTGATGTTCAGTGCTTATAAACTGAGAATGATTCTCAAGCAATAAATGACTGAATTATTTTTAAATCATATTAACAAATATTAACAAACCACACATGAAGAGCACACGACTAATTTTTTTGGTATTATAAACTACTAAATGCATGTACTTGTCTTTTTTTTTTATCACATTATGTGATTCTAACCAAAGAAAAGGACTTTTACAGAGGCTTGGCAAAAATGTATAACATTCAGAACTTCATGGTCAGATCATACTTCCCATTTGGAACACCTTGCCTTTTCATGTCACAATGGCAGACAGCTAAGTTTCAAATGCATCAAACTGTTTTATTTAAATATTATTGCAACATTTTTAATAAATCCAATGATATTAATAGTCAAGGTATTCCAAGATGATTGCAATAGTCAAGGTATTCCAAATAGATTGCAGTAATAGTCAAGGTATTCAAAATAGATTGCAATAATAGTCATGGTATTCCAAATAGATTACAGTAATAGTGAAGGTATTCCAAATAGATTGCAATAATAGTCCTGGTATTTATTCCAAATAGATTACAGTAATAGTGAAGATATTCCAAATATATTGCAATAATAGTCATGGTATTCCAAATAGATTACAGTAATAGTGAAGGTATTCCAAATGGATTACAGTAATAGTGAAGGTATTCCAAATAGATTACCGTAATAGTGAAGGTATTCCAAATAGATTACAGTAATAGTGAAGGTATTCCAAATAGATTACAGTAATAGTGAAGGTATTTACAATAGATTACAGTAAGAGTGAAGGTATTCCAAATAGATTACAGTAATAGTCGAGGTATTCCAAATAGATTACAGTAATAGTCAAGGTATTCCAAATAGATTGCAGTAATAGTCAAGGTATTCCAAATAGATTGCAATAATAGTCAAGGTATTCCAAATAGATTACAGTAATAGTCATGGTATTCCAAATAGATTACAGTAATAGTCAAGGTATTCGAAAAAATTTCTGGCAATAAAAATGTATGCCTTAGAACATGTAAAATAATTGTATAGCTTTCCTTTTTTTGTTTTGTTAAATGGTGCACATTTCACATTATTGAATTTTAAAGAATAATTAATTTTAATGACTTTCAGCCTTTTTGATTCCAGTAATGTCATTACTTGAATATGACAAATTTAGTTCCTGTTTTAAGTCATCACTCAAACATGGGCTGGAAAGTTTTACTAATTGGATGACGGGTTCTCGGCAAAAAGAAAACTCTGTATGAAGATGATGTACATTCAAATGGAATAAAATCATTTTACAAAATAATTTTTATATTTATACATTGAGCAATTATTCAGAAACAAATGCAATGAAAGTTGAAGAAATATGAAACTAATTATCTCTTTTACCAACTGTAGTAAGGGATTGGTGGATTGTGGTCTATGTCTATAAATTGTAGTATGGGATTGGTGGATTATGGTCCTTGACTATATAAATTGTAGTATGCGATTGGTGGATTATGGTCCATGTCTATAAATTGTAGTATGGGATTGGTGGATTATGGTCGTTGCCTATATAAATTGTAGTATGCGATTGGTGGATTGTGGTCTATGTCTGTAAATTGTAGTATGGGATTGGTGGATTATGGTCCTTGCCTATATAAATTGTAGTATGCGATTGGTGGATTGTGGTCTATGTCTATAAATTGTAGTAAGGGATTGGTGGATTATGGTCCATGTCTATAAATTATAGTATGGGATTGGTGGATTATGGTCCTTGCCTATATAAATTGTAGTATGCGATTGGTGGATTATGGTCCATGTCTATAAATTGTAGTATTGGATTGATGGATTATGGTCCTTGCCTATATAAATTATAGTATTAATGTACTTTTTTAAATTAAAAACTATTCATTTCCAGAACTTGGAGGGAAAAAAAGTTAATTTGCAGTATTGATATGATCATCTGGTAAATTTTGATATAAATGATGAACTGTTTAAAAGTTATCATTGAGCGATGCTTTGATAAATTAAAGCACAAACTATTCATTTCCATATCTTGAAAATATGTTAGAAGGTCGGTAGAAAGAATGTATAATGTACAATTTGCTAACTTTATATAAGTACAGTTACAGACATGTTTGCACAAGTTAGACACTTTAAATATCTTTCTCAAACTATCATTTGAATGAAGTGAAATGTATTAAAATAAATTCATTATGTTGGTAAGAGTGAAATGTATTAAAATAAATTCATTATGTTGGTAAGAGTGAAAAGTATTAAAACAGATTCATTGTTGGTAAGAGTGAAATGTATTACAGCAGATTCATTATGTTGGTAAGAGTGAAATGTATTACAGCAGATTCATTATGTTGGTAAGAGTGAAAAGTATTAAAACAGATTCATTGTTGGTAAGAGTGAAATGTATTACAGCAGATTCATTATGTTGGTAAGAGTGAAATGTATTACAGCAGATTCATTATGTTGGTAAGAGTGAAAAGTATTAAAACAGATTCATTGTTGGTAAGAGTGAAATGTATTAAAACAGATTCATTGTTGGTAAGAGTGAAATGTATTAAAACAGATTCATTGTTGGTAAGAGTGAAATGTATTAAAACAGATTCATTATGTTGGTAAGAGTGAAATGTATTAAAACAGATTCATTGTTGGTAAGAGTGAAATGTATTACAGCAGATTCATTATGTTGGTAAGAGTGAAATGTATTACAGCAGATTCATTATGTTGGTAAGAGTGAAATGTATTACAGCAGATTCATTATGTTGGTAAGAGTGAAATGTATTAAAACAGATTCATTATGTTGGTAAGAGTGAAATGTATTACAGCAGATTCATTATGTTGGTAAGAGTGAAATGTATTACAGCAGATTCATTATGTTGGTAAGAGTGAAATGTATTAAAACAGATTCATTATGTTGGTAAGAGTGAAATGTATTAAAATAAATTCATTATGTTGGTAAGAGTGAAATGTATTAAAACAGATTCATTATGTTGGTAAGAGTGAAATGTATTACAGCAGATTCATTATGTTGGTAAGAGTGAAATGTATTAAAACAGATTCATTGTTGGTAAGAGTGAAATGTATTAAAACAGATTCATTATGTTGGTAAGAGTGAAATGTATTAAAATAAATTCATTATGTTGGTAAGAGTGAAATGTATTAAAACAGATTCATTATGTTGGTAAGAGTGAAATGTATTAAAATGAATTCATTATGTTGGTAAGAGTGAAATGTATTAAAACAGATTCATTATGTTGGTAAGAGTGAAATGTATTAAAATAAATTCATTATGTTGGTAAGAGTGAAATGTATTAAAACAGATTCATTATATTGGTAAGAGTGAAATGTATTAAAACAGATTCATTATGTTGGTAAGAGTGAAATGTATTAAAACAGATTCATTATGTTGGTAAGAGTGAAATGTATTAAAACAGATTCATTATGTTGGTAAGAGTGAAATGTATTAAAATAAATTCATTATGTTGGTAAGAGTGAAATGTATTAAAACAGATTCATTGTTGGTAAGAGTGAAATGTATTACAGCAGATTCATTGTTGGTAAGAGTGAAATGTATTAAAACAGATTCATTATGTTGGTAAGAGTGAAATGTATTAAAATAAATTCATTATGTTGGTAAGAGTGAAATGTATTAAAACAGATTCATTGTTGGTAAGAGTGAAATGTATTAAAACAGATTCATTATGTTGGTAAGAGTGAAATGTATTAAAATAAATTCATTATGTTGGTAAGAGTGAAATGTATTAAAACAGATTCATTGTTGGTAAGAGTGAAATGTATTAAAACAGATTCATTATGTTGGTAAGAGTGAAATGTATTAAAATAAATTCATTATGTTGGTAAGAGTGAAATGTATTAAAACAGATTCATTGTTGGTAAGAGTGAAATGTATTACAGCAGATTCATTATGTTGGTAAGAGTGAAATGTATTACAGCAGATTCATTATGTTGGTAAGAGTGAAATGTATTAAAACAGATTCATTGTTGGTAAGAGTGAAATGTATTAAAACAGATTCATTATGTTGGTAAGAGTGAAATGTATTAAAACAGCTTCCTTATATTGGTAAGAGTGAAATGTATTAAAACAGATTCATTGTTGGTAAGAGTGAAATGTATTACAGCAGATTCATTATGTTGGTAAGAGTGAAATGTATTACAGCAGATTCATTATGTTGGTACGAGTGAAATGTACTAAAACAGATTCATTATGTTGGTAAGAGTGAAATGCATTACAGCAGATTCATTATGTTGGTAAGAGTGAAATGTAGTTTCAGCAGATTCATTATGTTGCTAAGTTCACTCATAATTCTGTTAATTTCACTCCTATTTCTATCTGTTGGTAATGTTATGCCTATTTTCATCTGTTGGTAATGTCACATCTATTTCCATCTGTTGGTTGTTGTTGTAGACTTTAACGCTATTTTTAAGCACATGATAGGCTATAAATGGCGGATAGTATTATTGGTGGAGAAAGAACACGGGGAAAACCCACGGAAAGAACCACCGACTTAGGAGGTGCTACTGACAAGCTTTCTCACATAACTACATTAGCCGAATCTTAGACTCAGACCCACGCAGACAGAGGTGAGATGGCAGTGATCCGTAACGCAAAGCGCTTTAGACCACTCTGCCACTCGGGGGCCCCTCCATCTGTTGGTAATGTCATTCCTATTTCCATCTGTTGGTAATGTTACTGGGATTTCATTATGTTGCTTATGGCACCGGGATTTCATTCTGTTGGTTATAGTGGGGCCCTGAGTGGCCACATGGTCTAATGCGTTCTGTTATGGATCACTGCCATGTATAGCCTATCATGTGCTGAAAAATTGCATTAAACCCTACAACAACAACTGTTGGTAATGGTACTGGGATTTCATTCTGTTGGTAATTGTACTGGGATTTCATTCTGTTGGTAATGGTACTTGGATTTTATTCTGTTGGTTATGGCACTGTGATTTCATTCTCTTGGTAATTGTACTGGGATTTCATTCTGTTGGTAATGGTACTGGGATTTCATTCTGTTGGTAATGGTACTGGGATTTCATTCTGTTGGTAGTGGTACTGGGATTTCATTCTGTTGGTAGTGGTATATCAGCAGATGCTTATTTAAACATTATATCTATTTTACACCCCCACCCTGTCTTTTTCTTGAAATTTTGCATTGTTTTCAAATAATTAGCAGCATATGGTTCATTGCAATTTAAGTCTCAGAATTGACTAAACTTTATCATTATTACAAGTTGAATCTTTTGCACCATTACAAGAATAAATATAATCAAGAAAACTACTTTTTCAATTTAAGTTAAAATCTTATTTTATATAAAAAAAAAATTTCATTTCAGAAGTTGAATCATTTTTAAACGTTTAAATCGCTAATTAACGAAAGTTCTTTGTTTTCTCACATGACACTGATAAGATCACAGCAAGATTCTGCACATCATACGCTTGTTTTGGCATCAGTCATTGGAAAAAGATATATTGTTAGTCTTTTTCTTCTAGTAGAAGTATCAGGTTATTGAAAACAATAAACACAACACACCTTTAGAACTGTGTCTTGTGTCTTGTGAATAACCCTTTGGCAAGGTATTTTTAAAGTTTTTCAAATTTTACTGGTATCACTAAACACTTTTCCTTTCATTATGGTTGTCAACACATTTATATACATTATCTGTCACTTTAATCTGTGTGGGCGATCAAGTGAGGAACATAGTCATTGTGGAAATAGACGCTAGGCTCTTACTGTACTCCGCTTGACTGATTGCTAAAAGCTACATTTTCACTACAGAGCACTTCATCAGTAAGATCTACACTTTTACCCATGTCCCAGTAGACTTGTGCTGAAATATCAAGGGGGTATTTGGTAGAACCAATCATGTGAATAGAAAAATTTTCTTCAAATTTAGCTATCCACTATCTAAATATAAATGTTGTTTCCAATTTTATTGGGTCCAATCGCGCACATTGAATACTGCTGTTAGCTTTCTGAATGGTTTTGTGTAGTTCTTCTTCATTAGAAAGAGATGGTATATTAGTCACCCCCTAAAGGTACCCCACATTGACATCTTTGTTTTCACCTGTTTGGGAGGATTTTTACTGCTGAGGATAATTATACATTGGAACCTGTTTTATACTATCCTCTTGCTAATTTTCAATCAGTCAGGGAGAATCCGAGAGGGAACAGCCACGTATACACGGAGCTCATCAATATTTTGGTATCTTTTCTTTTTCTTAACCACAAAATACAATGCTGATGACCAGTGGTCAGGGAAGTCCTTTGGATATGTTTGATCATGCACTTCAGGTAAGTTTTACCTGTATATTCACCTGAATAGATATATAGATTTGAAGGAAATTTGTCAATAAGTTACTGTAGCATGGGAGAAACAAATTAAGGCTGAGTTTAGGGAGTGGATGGACAATTACCTCAATATTTACTTTGATATCTATTACATGGTTATATGCACTAAGGAAGTGGAGTTTTAATCCTGTGTTTTGGGAGGGAAAAAAGGGAGTCAGGTATCTGTATAAGGGACCACAATATAGAACATGGTTATTTGGGACATGATATAGAACATATTTTAGGGACCATGGTAATGAAGCATTGATTTTGGTAATTGTTAATTAGGGGCCTACTCTTGATTTGTTAGTACACAGATTAGGAGAAACCTCGTGAATAGAAATATTTATTGTCCTTGAATAGAAATATTTATTGTCCGGCATGGACACAAACTACCCAAGGCATTTTCATGTACTTGAATGTGGTATTGTGGGTGTAATTCAGGAAAATTGCTCTTTATGTGAATGGCCTAATTGGCAGTCTGTCAATTAGCTAAACCATTTTGATACCAATTTTATACCTGTAATAACTCTAATTATCAAGGAGGTGAGTCCTCACTGACACTGGAAGATAAAGCTTGAAAAGAAGTAGTCAAAAATTCTCCAACCAAATCAGAAACTCTTTTGGGAGTAGGGTGAAATCCTTTGAAACCATTTGTTCTTGCTTGTAATATCTAGTTAAATTAATATACATGTTGATTAATTCTGACTCAAATAACCAGATTGCCAAGATTCAGGACATGTCAGGATGCCATCATAAATTACTTTCAAAGTGATTTGCTGAGATTCAAGTCTAATCTGAGTGACCAGTCAAATGACCAAAGTATTGACTTGTTTTTGACCCATCAACTTGCCTGAACCTTGAGTTGAATGTTGGGACATCTTGGTAAAATTTGATTCCAATTTTGCAATGCATGGATGAATTTGGTTGTAAAATCTATCAAGAAAGACCTTAGTTCAGATGACTCGATGAATGGTCTTTTAAAATGGCGTTATTATTAATCAGATGGTTCTTGGATTGTTCCATCAAATGATTCCATAAATTGGTCTAAATGACTCTCTTAAGCTAACCCGATTTCTCATCTAGTTAGTGATGTACCTGAATGACTGGACAATATTTCTGTTGTCCCTGTCTACTATCTTTG